>JAQZBX010062627.1:0-16852 GCA_029593785.1 Cabassous unicinctus
GCTAAAGCTTTTCTTCTGTTGGGTACTTGATTCCTTTGTCCTTTTCACTATTCAATTCCTAAATATTTTACAGTTGGTTGTGAAAGTTGAGCTTTTTTCTTAGACACTTTATAAACTTGGTCTGCTAGGAAATTTAAAGTCAGGATTGTATTATGATTTGAAGCTTCCTTGGATTAATTTACAAGTAGGATATCATCTACACATTGCAAAAACAACATATTTTGGAGTTGTTCTCTTAAGCCTTTGACTAAAGCTTCCCCAAATACTGTAGGGACATTTTTAAAACCCTGGGGAAGCAGTTCAACAATATATTTGTTTCATATTAGTCCAGAGATCTTCCTATTCAAAAACAAATAATTCCTGAGATTCAGGGCTTAATGGCACACAATAAAAAGCATCTTTTAAATCTATTACAGTAAATCAACAAAATTCCCCACACATGCATCCGGCACCACTGGATGAATGTCTTCTACTATTTGATTTATAGTTCTTATGTCTTGTACAAATGGATACTCCTTTCCCCCTTTGATTTTAGAATGGGTAGGATAGGAGTGTTGTATGGAGATTGAAATGGTAGAATTAAGTGATATTTAAGAAGAGTCTATTAATGGGCCTATGTGCTCCTGAGCTTCCTTTTTAAGGGATACTTTCTAAGATTAGGAAAGTCTGCATTGGGTTGAATTTTTACCAGAATAGGTTTTGCTGTTTTAACTCTTGTGGCAGTTTGGCATTTTTTATGAATTCCAAAAGTGGATATTGGATTGTATTTGTAAACTAGTCTGTCCCTGTGGGCATATTACATTATATTAAATTCAAAGGTTTCACTTTTAATAGATTAAATTATGATTAAGGCTTTGATTTGGCCACATCAGTGGGATGTTGAGTCCCTGCCTCCCTGGTGGGCAGGGAATCACAGAGAAAATGACATGGCAGAGGAGAGAGTTGGGGTTTTGGATGCTGGAGCCCTGGGAAGAGAGCCAAGCCATTCACCAGGGCCCTGAACAGCTGAGAAAGCCTGGAAAGAAATGATCCCTGGGGAGAGAGACAAAACTTATCCTCACCTACAGCTGAGAACAGAAGGATCTAGGACCATGGAGCCTTAGGAGGAAGAGGAAGACTGAACCCGCACAGAGACCAGCAGCCATCTTGCTCCAACATGTGGCAACAGACTTTGATGAGGGAAGTAACTTACACTTTATGGCCTTGTGATTGTAAACTTCTACTAAAAAAAATACCTTTTATAAAAGCCAACAGAATTCTGGTACTTTAAATCAGCACCCCTTTGGCTGATTAATACAGCTACTCTTACATACCATCTGCCCATACCACTGCTCTTATCTTTGCAATGATATCTTAAAGTACTTCAGAAGAACCTTCTTCCTATAGGTGCAGTAGGACAGGTTGGAGGGTACAAGCCTGGTCTGGGGAAACCTCAATGTTCAAAATATCTGTTGATAGGGTCACTTGTGAATTTAATTTGATTACTAGGTCTCATCCAAGTAAAATCATAGCACATTGAGGCATATATAGAAAGCTATGCTTTGAGTATTCCCACAAAGGAGGTCCCTGGTTCAATTCCCAGTGCCTCCCAAGGAAAACAGAAACAAATAAGAAGCAAAAACAAATATAAAAAAACAACTCAGAGCAACTGATGTAGCTCAGTGGTTGAGTTCAGGCTTCCCTCATATGAGTTCTTGGGTTCATTCCCCAGCTCCTGATACCTAGAAAAATGAAATAAAAAATGAATATTACTAGAGGTAAAGAGGGATATTTCATAATGAAAAAAGGATCAATCCAAAAGTAAGATATAAATATCATAGTTTGTATGCATCTAAAATAGATATACACATATGTGAAGACACATAAAGGAAAAGTACATGTATTCATTTAGACTATTATCTTTACAAAAAGTTCCCTATTACATTTCTAACTTTTATTACTACCCTTATCTGATAATTGTTATTGGCATTCCAATTATTATCCACCACTAACATTTCTGATATTTTCTCTCCCACTTATTTGTTTTTCTCTACAACTTTCTTTCATTATATTCATCCAGCCCCTTTTCCCAACCCACAACCTTGCCAACTTAATTTTCCCTTCACTATCAATTCTCTGCACTATTCATGACCCTGGTAAGTGATACATCAATTCTTAGTATTAGCGAAGGAAATTCCTGATGTGAAATTATTTAAAATAGTTACACATAGCAAGATTTAGATGCTATTAATAAGGAATTAAGATGACATTTTATCCAAAGTTCCAGGAATTTTGCCTATAATATATCACTTTTTATCCTTAGGTCCCCAAAAGGAATATGGTCCTAGGAAATGAGTGGCAATTTTTTTGAGAAGTGGAGACTTCTGTTCCAATCCCAAAACTCACATGGTATACTTTTATTTTTATTTGAGAAATTGTGAATTTAGAAAAGAATCATGCATAAAAGCATAACATATAGGATTCACATACATCACCCTCCCACCAACATATTGCCTTTTTGTGGAACACTTGTTAAAATTATGAAAAACCATCATCAGATTATTACTGCTACATATAGATCATTTTTTATATTTGGTGCATTTTCCCCATAAACCATTCTTTTATTAATATCATGTATTAGTATTTTACATTTAAGACAGTAAGAAAATGTTCTCATATTTGCAGTTAACCACAATCTGTCATCTACCACAGGGTTCATTGTGTTATGTAGCCCCATGTCTTATACTGTCCATCCAAAGTGTACACTCAGTGGCTCTCAGTTTCATCACAGAATTGTGCTATCATCACCACAATTTTAGAGCATTTTCCTTACTCTAAAAGGAAAATCCCATACCCACTCCCACATTGTTGGCCCTCAGCATTGGTATAGGGCCTCCTTTGTCATTGATGCAAAAATATTACAATATTACTAACTATAGTCTATAAATTCTATTAGTTGTATTTTCCCATGTATCTTCATATTCTTAACATCCTGTGACAGACTTACATTTGTTCTAGCTCATAGAACATTCTTGTATTTGTACTAATCACTATTCTCATCCACCACTGAGTTCATTGTTATACAGTCCCTAGATTAACCTCTGGCATTCTTCTATTGACATTGACATCCCTAGAATACCTCTTTCAGCTACAATCACATTTATCAATCAGCAGTGTTAGTTAAACTCACTATAATGTGTTACCATCAACTCTAATTCCACACATTTACAATCAACCTTATTAAAAATTCTACCTACATTAAGTACCCGCTCCCTTTTCTCAACACTCATTCTATCTTCTAGTAAACTATACTCTAGAATTTAACACCATGGGTTTAATAATCATATTTAGTTCATGTTAGTGAGAATATACAGTAGTTGTCCTTTTGTGTCTGGCTTAATTCACTCAACATAATGTCTTCAAAGCCCACCCATGTTGTCATATGCATCCTGATTTAACTTCTTATTAGAGATGAATAGTATTCTATCATGTGTATATGCCACATTTTGTTTATCCATTCATTGGATGATGGACACTTGGGCTGTTTTAGTCTTTTGACAATTGTGAATAATGCCACTATAAACATAAGTTTGCAAATGTAAGTTTGCATCCCAGCTTTCAGTTCTTATGAATATAATCCCAGAAGTGGTATTGCTGGATCATACAGCCAATCTATATTAAGCTTTGAGAGGAACCACCAAACTGTCTTCCAAAGAGGCTTCACCATTTTACATTCCCTTAATTGTAAAAGAGTGTTCCAATTTCTCCACATCCTCTCCAGCACTTATAGTTTTCTGTTTATTTTTAATAATGGCCATATAATAAAATGTGAAGTGATATCTCCATGTAGTTTGGATCTGCATTTCCCTATTAGCTATTGCTATTAAACATCTTTTCCTGGTCCATGCACAAGGAAACCTTAGCAACCTATGCATTTTCCTTTCCCCTGGCAAGCATCTGGGGCTTATTGGGCAGCTATGCAGTATTCCAAACCTTTGCAGATCCATAAGCTCTCTTCCTCTTTCTCTTTTATGGCTTGAAACAAGACCTTAGTCTCTCACATAGAGGGGCAACCTTCTGCCCCATAATATTGGCAGTTTTTCTGTAGGGATCCCATCCATTTCTGCTGTATCTGTCCCCTGCTTTGGTAAAAAAAGAAAAAACACATTGCCTTGAGGGTGGGCTGGCCCTGCACCCTCCTTTGTGTTTCATGAGTGGTTCTTTTTATTCCCTTTATGGTCCTTCTGGCACAGTTTCCCATTGCTGGGCTTCTAAACTTTTGGCCACCTCAGTCAAAAAGGCATATGTTGTGCTGTTGATTCCAATCCAAAGTAGGACAAATTGTTGTGGGTCTTTTCTACCACTTCAATCTGTACTGTCCCTGAGAACAGTAGAAAGGATACAGGAGTCTTCCCCTGGGCAGATCCTTGTTTCATAATTATCTCTAATGCCATCCAAGTCAGAACCAACTCATCCACATCCTGATCAGGAGTGGGATGATGCAGGCACATGTCTCATCTTTACCTGAAGGGCAGTTATGTATTCAGGAACAGTCTTCCAGGGCATTTTACATTTTAAGGCATCACCCACAGTTGAGAATATCACTCTCACACTCCTAGCCTCCCAGATTAAAGAGAATAAGAGATGAGTTTGTCTGTCTCTGTCCTGTTGGTTGTACTTCTCCATGGAGGCAAAAATACAGTGTAGCAGATGGATCACTTCTCCAACAGAGTCAGTAGTGCCCTTTCATTGCAGATACCCTAACCAAGTGACATGCAACACTCTCCTTTTTTGCCTATATCTGTCTTTTAACTAATATATTTCACTTTCAGGAAAATAACTCATTTTAACAGCTTTATTTTAATCAAAGCTGAGGTGGTTTTGTGTTGAATAAGTCTAATTTTGTTCTGGAAAACAGCCCTGAGTCAGTAAAGCTCCTTAGACAGGGTTCCAAGCTCCCCTTGGTAGTCATATTAAATCCTTGGGGCACCATGAGGGTCAGCAGATGGCATGGGAGTGTGCAGGTGGCCAGCAATCAGGGTATAATTTCCCTACTCTTCTTAAGACCCACCTTCTGCCTTTGCCTCCACCCACCACACCATTTTGTCACTGTTCACATGGCGATTGCCCACATCTCACTTGTGTTCTTGAAGGTAGAGGGAAGCCAGTGCTTCAATCAGCCTATTACCCCTCAGGGAGTTGGGCTTTGATGGGATGACTGAACTGATGAATCCTTATGCCTCCACCATGCCATGGAAAGCTTTGTTGGCATACAAACTTTGGGGACAAGACAACTATTATCACCTATAAGGAAGTAGTCTCAGCAAATGGAGGATAGCAGAAAGTCCATGCAGGTGACACCAAGAAAACATTTGACTTTCACAGGCACAGAAGAGAATATTTACTCGCAAAGAGAAAAGACAAAGCAAGTTTAGATTTGCTAGCGGAATTTGATCCCCCATGACCAGTGGGACCCACTCCATAGCCAATGGAGGGAGATGGCCTACATTTACTACTTTCATGTACTGTAGGTGAGGGACCCAGCTCCCTCCCCATCAGGAACAGATGTAACCACAGGTTTGGGCAATTTGCTATGGCCAAGCAATCCTGAGTGAATGTTTAAACAATGCTCTGGATGAAAGGGAAAGGAATGTTCCAGCAGGCCACCATTTGCTAAGGGATGTCTTTTATTTCCAGGCCCTCCTGAGAAAGAAGTGAAGCCATATTTATCAGGCTACCACATCTACTCCTAAGCACCAGGTTTATTTTTAGGTCACAGGCAAGGGTGACAAGCCTCATTCTGACCATCCCTTCCCCCACTATGATTTGCTTTCCATCGAATCTGAACCTGTAACAAGTTCATTCTATTTCTGTTGACTGATGGTTTTTATTTAAATAAGAGATAGAGAATGAGAATTTGTTGAGCTAAATTCTCTTAAAGAGAAGTAAGTTTTAACTATTCCTTCAGGCTGATATTTAGTCCTATAACCTCCAATTTAAGTTTAAGTGAATTCTTATTTAGCCACTAGAAGAAATTTTGTTAGATGTGAAAGACCATGTAATCTAATTGCTGTTAAATCTCATTCAGGTTGATGGCAGAATTCTGTTCCTTGTGATTGCTGGACTGAGACACCTCTTTCTTTACTGGATGTCAGTTGAGGGCCATCCCCACCTTCTAAAGGTCACGCATATTCTCTGGCTTATGGTGCATTCCTCCTTCTTCAAATCCAGCAACTGTGTCAAGCCCATCTCACTCTTCAAATCTCTCCTCTCCCTTGTGTCATTTCTCAGCCAGAAAAAGTTCTAAACTTTAAGGACCCATATGACTTGATTTGGGCCACAGAGAAAATTTAGATTACCCAGGTAACTCTCCTCATCTCACAGTCTGTACCTTTAATTATATCTGAAAATTTCCTTTTGCTATTTAAGGTAATATATTCACAGGTGCTAAGGATTAGGGCATAGACACATTTGGAGGGCAAATATACTACTCACCAAACGAAATATTCATGTGTGTATACTGTTATTTATAGAATTGAATATTATTTGAACTTTAATCATATTGAAGTGAAAATATGTAGATTCACTGATCTGAATCATTTTGAAAGAAAGATAACATAATGAGCTTTAATGGCTAAAGTATTTGTATAATCTCTTAGATCTACTTAACTGCTAAAGCTGGTAATGTATCACTTCATATGCAATATTAATAGCAAATAGCTTACTAAATTTTTACTATATTGTTGGGAAGCATAATGTCATTTTATAAATCATTTATATTTTTAAAATAAGTATCATTTGGCAATACTTTGCATAGGTTTGCTAAAAATGAATATCAACCCTTATCCAATGAGAAGATGAGTATAATGGAATTTTAGTAGAAACATCACTTGGATTATTTATAGGAACTATGCCAAAAATATATCTTCATAAATTCAAAGAGAAAATGTTTTCTGTAAGTTTGGAATATCATAGTTATATTTAGTTGGTTTGTCTTCTCTGGCCCAGGCTGTTTTCCTCTTCTCTCTTGGCCTCTTGACATGTATGAACCAGGCCTCATTTCTTGTGCACTGAGCTTGTCCCAGTCATTAATGCCCTCATATGGCCCCACCCTGCCAGCCCTGTCCACTCTTTCCTGAGACCTTCCCCCAACACTTGTCTCAGTTCAGCCCAGGCAGCTTGGTTAGTCCCCTCAACCATGAGTTTCCCTTATTTCCCCATCTTTCCTCAGTTTACCTCCTGTGGATTGTTCCCGCTTCTATGGCTTTAACCCCACTTCTAGGCTCTCAGTCATGTCACCTCAGTCAGCTCCCCACCTCCCCTATTAATTGCTTTGTCCTCCCAGGCTCTCTCACCTTTCTGCTCCTGCCTCACTCAGCTCATATGTCCCACAGCCACTGACCTTTCCCAGGTCCACCAAGGACCACCACCACCACAAAGATGCAAAGAAGCCCCCTATCCAATCAAGTTCCCTGCATGAGGCCACACATGAGGCTGTTTCTTTGACACATAAGGGAAATGCCAGCCTCTGGTGACCCTCAAGCACATTGTTAGCTGGTAAATGGCAGTCATAAGTCAACCCTTCTGCCCTCATAAACACTAAAACTTCTTGTAGAAACCTGGAGGGAGAAGAGTCAGTGAGGGGTCAACAGACTTTGTTAAAGCATCTCCTTGCCTGAACCCTGAGTTTCACATGCACAGAATAGACTCAAACCCATGTGGCCAAAGACAGAAAAACAGAAGTTAGACCTAAGCAACCTTTGGAAGTATTGGAGAGAGAAATGAAGTAGAGAATATAGAGGATCATGCAGCTGGATTGGAGGAGGCAGTAGCACAGTAAATTACTTTCTGTAAAGTATTTAGCCTCAAGTAAAAGGCAGTCAGTCTTCAGTGTGCCTAGTAGAATAAAAGAGCTCATGTTGCAAGAACAGAACCCAAATATAGTGCTGTTTCCACAGCATCCCCAAAGCATCTATAACACCAAAGGCATACTGGTCATTATAAAATATTCACACACTGTTTCCTTTATTAAATTCATGCTCTTAAGAGAATGGTAGTTTCACAACTTTGGCTGACATGGATTTATCTAGAGCTTATACACTATAATAATGTTTAATCTTGTTCCCCCTTAATGGCATGATATTGACAAAGTGATTGTAAAATAATATTGTATTTTGAAGAAATTATTAAAGTTACAGGCCTTATATAAAATTGCAATAACAGTATAAAGAACTCCTGATCTCCTCACTCAGTAAACTTTCTCCCCTTTAAGGGTGAGTAAACTTTCTCCCCTTTAGGGGTGCATAACAGCACATCAAAGTCTGTACTTACTCTTGTGTCTCCCCCAAATTTTTTGTGATACTTCCTTTCTGACTAGACTAAGCTCTCTTTCAAGCTCCTCTTTTACCCAACATGCATGGGATTCAGCAGCCCTTGTTTATTTAATTTCCCAAGGTGGCTAACAAGGGCCAATTGGCAGCTACAGCCATAGCCTGATGTGCTTTCTTTTTCTAGAAGACATCTACATTCTTTTCTAACTGTATTAAATTCTTTTCTAACTGTACTAACCCTGCAGGCATATACAGGGCATCCCCCAAGTCATGGACACATACAGGACCCCTAATCTGATTTCCTAGGCACAAGCAGATTGACAAGGTTAAACACAACCACATAGAGAAATAAGCCATACCAGGTTTTCCCTCCACAGACTGGGCAATAAAGGGCCAGATTCCCTTCTAAGACTCCCCAATAAATGGCAAGATACCCTTCACAAATTCCCCAATAAAGGGAAAGATCCCCTTTTCAGACTTCCCATTAAAAGGACTGCCATGCTTTCCATGGCTTTTATACCATTAGGAGACTCTGGAATATCCTGTTGACAAGAATATCCTCCCTATTCTGGAATATCTTGCAGACTACACCAACTGTCATGCAGGTAGAGACCCTGGTCAGCCATCTATGTCCATTCTAATGAAGATGGTCAAGCCCAAACAACTCATTTGATATTCCAGAGAAACCACAAGAGCCCAGTGATGGTCATGCCTTTATTACTCATACACAGAACCCAGTGGTGGCAGGCCTAGAGAAGCTCTGCCCTTATCACTTACAGAACCCAGTAGTGGCCTTCTGGCTGGAGGGTACTCTGTGCCATGCTGTGCCATGCCCTGTCCTGCCCTCTACTCTTCACTGCCTAACAGAAATGGTCATCTTTTATAAGGTTACAAACAGTGGGTCACAAAGGTTACTAGTTAACAATTACCAGACCTCCTGATTCTTATCTCAGGAGTCCCTTCAATGCTTACATCCAAGCTCCCTGTTTATGAGGGTCAGGTAGCTGGCCAGACCATCCCATCCTCCTTTAAAGGCCACAGGTTCATGGAAAGGGCATTCCATCTTCATTTACCCTATAGAACTTCTTCATTTTTACAGCTGAATAACACACTATTGTGTGTATATACCATATTTTGTTTACCCATTCATCAGTTGATGAACAATTGGGTTGCTTCCATCTTTTGGCAATTGTGAGTAATGCTGCCATGTATGTTGGTGTGAAAATATCTGAGTTCTTATTTCTCTCCATGCTTTCTGTATTAGTCAGCCAAAGGGGTGCTAATGTAAAATACCAGGTATCTGCTGGCTTTTATAAAAGGTATTTATTTGGGGTAGAAGCTCACAGTTACCAGGCCATAAAGCATAGTTTACTTCCCTCACCAAAGTCTATTGCCCTATGTTGGGGCAAGATGGCTGCCAACGTCTGCCAAGAATTCAGGCTTCTTGGGTTCCTCTCTTCCTGGGGCTCTGTTTCTGTTGGGGCTCAGCTGCTGTGCTCTCTCCACAATGCCAACTGTAGACTATCAGGTAAATGGCTCTGTCTCTCTCCCCAGGCCTTCTGCAGTGTCTATGGAGCCATCTCTATTACTCTGTGTTCTTCTCCTATGTGTTTACTTCATGGGCTCCAGCTCAAAACTCTGCATCAAAACTCCAACTAACTCCTCTTCTCTGCCATGCAATTTCATCTGTGAATCCCTACCCACCAAGGGGGTAAGGACCCAACATCCTACTGACATGGTCCAATCAAAGCCCTAATCATAATTTAATCATGCCCAGGTACAGACAGTTTACACATATAATCCAATATCTATTTTTGGAATTTATGAACCATATCAAATGCTACACTCCAAGTTTTGTCATTTTTAAAATAAAATCTTATTGAAGTATACTATTCATACATGAACATACATAAATAATATATATAGAGTAAAATTTTTAAATTTACAAAACAAGCATGTGTATCAGCATACAAGACCCCCATACATCTCCCCATTATCAACACCTTGCATTGTTGTGAAGCATTTGTTACAAACTATGAAAGAGCATCATCAAAATATGACTACTAACTATAGCCCATGTCTCACATTTGGTGAATTTTATCTCCAACCCACCCAATTATTAACAATCTATAATTGTATTACATATTTGTTTTCATTCAGGAGAAAACATTCTCATATTTGTTCTGTTAACCACAGACCATCATAGACCACTGGATTCCCTGTGTTGTACAGTCCCAGAATTTCTACAATCCATTCAAAATGTACACTCAGTGGCTCTCATTTTCATCACAGAGTTATGCTGTCATCAACTCAGTCAATTTTAGAACTTTTGCTTACTCCAAAAGGAAAAATCCCATAGCCAGCTATATCCTCATTGTTGTCCCTTGGTATTGAAAAAAATCTTCTTGCCAATCATGCAAAATATTACAATATTATTGTTAACTATTGTCCGTAAGTTACATTAGTTGTAATTTCCTGTGTATCACCATTTTCTTAGCACTTTGTAAAAGAAGAGCATTCTTATATTTATACTATTAACCACAATCTTCATCTACCACCAAAATCACTATATTATACATCCCTAAATTATTCTCAAGTTTCTTTTCAAATGACATTTACTTCCACAGAAAGTAATTATAGTTATTCTAGAGGGTGTGAAATGTAGATATTTTAAACTTTTAATGGATAAATGTTGATATTTATAAAATGTTTTTTCTTTCACTTTCACATACTCCTATGGTTTTTATCCTTTGTGGTTCTGTTAATGGAATCATTTATCTCTTGTGATTTGGAATGTTAAACTGCCCTTGTATATTTCAGTATATCCTACTTGGTATTGATGTGTTATATTTTCATAAATGGCTGAATTATGTCCTTTCTTTCAAATGTTTGTATCTCTATTTATGAAATACATGGTTTGTAATGATCTTTTCTTATAATGCTCTGTTCTGATTTTTGTCTCAATGATATGCTGGTCTCATCAAAGAAACTGAAATACGTTCCCTGTTTTTCTCCAGTCCCAGAGAGTTTGTGTAAGTTGGGTGGTTTTTCTTCCTTAAATGGTATCTTTCATTAGCCTGAGAGTCTCAGGCTGTAGTTTTCTTTCTGGAGTGTTTTTGGTGGGTTGTGGCAGGATGTTTTGATTTTTTTTTAAAATGGCTTCGATTTCTTTAACGAATAGGAATTTCCAATATTTCATGATTTGTGTGTGTATGTATGTGTGTGTATCAGTTTTGCTAGCTGTTTTTCAGACTTGGTGCCTCTTGATCTCCGTAGTCCAACTTTGTAGACCTCAGTATTTCACACTGCTCTTCACGTCCTGTTGGTGCCAATAGGCTCCATAAAGAATGTGTCTGTTCCGATTCCTAATTTGGTTAATTTTTGCCTCATAATCAGTTTTACCCAGTGGCTAATTAATTTTACATATAGATTTAAAAAACAGGATTATAACTTAATTTGTTTCTATGATATGCTTATTTTTTCATTTCTGCTCTTTTTAGTATTGGCTTCTTTATATCATCTTTCATTTTGATATTTTGTGGTTTTTAGTTCTTAAGAAGGAAGCAGAGGTGATTTTCAATCTTCCTTCTTTTCTAAAATATTCCTTTGAGGTTTGCCAAAAGAACTGTTACTGCAAACACAGTAGAAAGTAGTCTATTTTTCTATTTCTATTGCAACACTTTCTGAGAATTGGGCATCACCAAGTGAAAGTAGGCAAGTGTTGTGAAGGCATTGAGAATTTATAGTAAAAACAAAAAGAAAAACAGTTGGGGATGACTGTTGTCAAGTGAGTTCTGGTTTTAACAACTACTGTAACATGGAGACAGAAGGAGAATTACCTGAAACTAATGAACCAGCTGCTGTGTGAGAACTTCCTTCCCCTTGCTGTCATGAGATTGCACTGGGAGGCAGGTGTGCACATCCCATGGGAAAGGAGACTAGCAGATGAGGTAGATGCATCAACTTATCCCATCCTGTGCCCCTTCCACAAGAAGATTATTTATCTGCAGAGACCAGGCAACCCTTGGTCACCATAATGGATTTAATATTCCACTGGCAGCTTCTGAGCTTGGATGGCAGTTTAGTGCACATCTCCAGAGCAGGCTTGAACCCTGCTTTGGTAGTTTCTTGAGCCTGGTTCACCACTGGAAGTGGTATCTCTTGCTTTTGTCTCAAAATTCCCTAGCAGACTTTAATCACTACATTCAAAGGCAGATATTACAAAGGTTAGAAAAAGAAATGAATGCAATAGAAAATAAGCATATCATAGAATCATATCCTGCAAAGTTAAAGCTTGTGAGAGTGCATCAGACTTCTCTCCACTAAATGGCTTTCTCGCCTACTCTAACACTTGGTTAGACGTTTTTAGTACACTGTGACTAGGAGTCAAATGATTGCAAAATTAAACAAACAGGGAAGTGAGGTTCCACAAATCACATTAATATGTATGGAAAAATTAAGTTGATTCCATCTATTGGAGCTAAGGAAACACAAAACTAGAAGAGTATTAAGGGGATAAGGTGAGGGAGCAAACCATATACTTTTATACCAGGTAAAAACTATACTCTATATAAAGTAACTCAAAAGAAAACATGATGAACAGGCTCAGCAATAGACCAGCAGATCCATGGAAAAGATTAAAAAGTCTGGAAATAATCCCAACTCTGTATGGAAATTTAATATATGACAAAGATATCCCACATTTCTGGGAAAAAAATGGGCCTTTATTTTATTTTTTTATTTTTTAATTAAAAAACAAATACTTAGATTACATAAATGTTACACAAAAATATATGGATTCCCATACACCTCACCTTCCACACCTCCCACAACCTCCCACATAAACATCCTTCATTACTGTGGCACATTAATTGCAATTGATAAACACATCCAGGGGCTTTACCATTAAGCATGGGCCATAGTTCACATTGTAGACCACACTCTCTCCCACACAGTTTTGCATGTTATATGATGATATAAAATGGCCTATATCTGTCATTGCAATGTCAATTGGGACAATTCCCAAGTCTCAAAAAAGCCCCCATGTTACACCTGCTTCTCCCTCTCCCTGCCCCCAGAGTCTCCAGCGGCCACTGGCTCCACATCAATATTGTAATTTCTACCACTTTTTGAATCACACTATGTCTATAGTAGAATAAAAGTAAGTCCACTCTAGTCCATAGCTCTTCCCCCAATCCTGAGGAGTCTGGGTTGGTGATGTCCACTCCACCTCCAATTGAGAGGGGGCTTATATCTCATGGGGATGATGGGTAGGCTTAGCCTGCCTGCAGCTGCAGCTGCAGACCCTCTCCATTCCCTGGAATGGCAATAGTCCATCATCATTTCTCAGCCAGTTGACTTGGGTGAGTCCAATGAGCTGTAGAGTAGGAGTTGCTGCTCCATCAAGGTTCTGAGCCCAGCTGGCACATGGACAGTCTAAAGACTCAAGTCTCTGGATGTACACCTACAAACTCCAGCACCAAGTATAGGCTTGAATAGAAGGGACAGATGAGCCATGTGCAGGGAAGACATAATTGAGTCCGACTTTGTCAATCTCAGGATCACAAGCCTCCAAAGTAGGCCCCAATGGCAAGGCATCAAACTCCAGGGCTATCCAACCTGACATAGGACCTGGGTGTCTCCAGAGCCATCAGGAGCCCCACTATTTGGGGTGATATCCACTTTGGAATTCTATGAGAATCTACTGAGATGTGCATAAGCGTTACCTCTGGGATGACCTCCCGACTCATTTTGAATTCTCTTAGCCATATAAACTCATTTGTCTTTACTTTTTCTCTCTTTTATTCAAGGTATTTTTCCAGTCACATTGCCATTTGATGCTTGGTAGCAATCCCTCAGTGTCAGGGAGATTCATCCCAGGAAGTCATGTCCCACAATGGGAGGAAGGTAATGCATTCATATGCTGAGTTTGGCTTAAAGAGAGGCCACATTTGAGCAACGAGGAAGCTCTCAGGAGGCAACCCATGCAATAGGCTAAGTTTCAATTTCAAGAGCAAAGACTCATAAGGCTAGTCATCAATATCAAGGGTCCATCAGTGGATCATCCTCCTTCACCAGTCACTACCCCTGCACTTGGGGGACTGTTGCTGCTCCCTTAGAATGTGGCAGAGTTTTTCAGGATGGGAATTCAGTATTCTCTCATTTATTTTGTGATTCTCCACCCACTGTGACAATGTTCCGTGCACATTTGAACATTTTTATATACCTTTTAATTATGCTCATGTGAACTTTCTACCATGCATCCCCATCCCTGACACCCCACACAAATAACCTCCCCCACCCAAGTTGTAACCTTTTTGTGATCCAAAGCTTCTTCAAAGCTGAAGCCATTACAATAGCTCAATACAATTAATAGGAAAATGAAATAATAGTGATAAGTTTAAATGTAAGAGATAAAATACATTAAAATTTTTTTTAAAACTTAAAATAAAATTAAATTAAAACATTGGGATATTAAAAAATGAAAAATAAAAAAATTTTTTTTGACTTTTTCCCTTTCATCACTGCTATATTTGGTGTCCAGTCTGTACTCAGGCACCTTACCACTCTCAATCCCCAGTGTCTCACTATTTTTCATTTTGTTTTCAAAAAAGTTTTAGGTCAGAGCAAAGTCACACACAGAATACAGTAGACTCTCATATACCCAACATCATCTTCCTTTCCTCCCCCCAATATTAATATCTTTTTATATGTGGATGGTAGCATTGTTATAACTGATATACAAATAGTGAAACATAGCTACTAAACATTGTCAATGGTTTACACAATGGTTTACATTTTAGACCATACACTTTTATAAATTTTGATGATATTTACCATTTCCTGTGTCCATCACTGAATGGTAATGAAGAACATTTCCACTGACCACTAAATACCCCCTATTTGATTTATTCTATTCCTCTCACAGAATCTTCCCAGGGCCCATGACAATCCCCTGGCTTGACTCGTTGGATGACAAGATTCATAGTTACATACAAGAAGAGTTCTTGATACACTTGTTTGTCCTGCATATTAGGAACCACACTTGCTCTTGAGAGACTCCCACCTGTGTATTTCTGAACAAATTGGTCATCCCAAACATGGGATTCCAAATCCTTCCTGCTCATTATGTGGGTCTCCACCCACAGACACAACACATTAGTACAGAATGAACACTCACTCACTCCATAGAAGTCTGCTCTAGGTGTGCCCTGTCCTGAATGCCCGCCCACCAACACCCTAAACCAGTGACCCCTCCTTGTCATATTGCCATAAGAGCACTCCCACCTCTGTACTTTCAACCTCATACCCACAAATTCCCAGTGTTCACCTGGCCCCTATTCCAAACCTCCCCCCAGTATCCAGAACCTTCTAACCCACCCTTCCCAATCTACCCATCTGTTAACCCTGCACCACCCAATGCAATAATATTACTACCCTCTTGTCCTATCACTTCAATACACAACTACACACTATCACTTTAGCACAGATTATGTATGTATGGGTGATGGCTCACAACCTTCTCTGTTCTTTCTATTTCTTGTAAACCTATCTTACAGACAATAGCTCTCTGAGACTGCTCAATTTCCTTAATTCATATCAGTGAGGTCATTTACTGTTCATCCTTTATTGCCTGGCTTGCTTCACTCAACATAAGGTCTTCAAGATTCATCCATGTTATCCCATGTGTCAGCACTTTATTCCTTCTTACAGCTGAGTAATATTCCATTGCATGTATGTACCACATTTTGTTTATCCATTCTTCTCTTGATGGGCAACTGGGTTGATTCCAACTTTTGGCAATAATGAATAATGCCACTATGAACATTGGTGTGTATATATCTGTTTGTGTCTTTGCTTTCAATTTGTTAGGGTATATACCCAGCAATGGAATCGCTGGATCATTTGGAAGTTCTATACTTAGTCTTTTGAGGAAGTGTCAAAATGTCCTCCATAGTGGCTGGAACATTTTAAAATCCCCCCAACAGTGGATGAGAGTTCCCATTCCTCCACATGCTTTTTAATACTTATAGTCTGCTATTTTTTTAATAGCCACCATTCTAATGGGTGTAAGATGGTATCTCATTGCAGTTTTTATTTGCATTTCCTTAATAGCTAGTGATGTCGATCATCTTTTCATGTACTTTTAAGCCATTTGTATTTCTTCCTTGGAGAAGTGTCATTTCAGGTCACTTGTCCATTTTTTAAATGGGTTGTTTGTCTTTTAATTTTCAAGGTGTAGGATTTCTGTATATATGCAGCATATTAGGCTCTTATCAAATATATGGCTGCCAAATGTTTTCTCCCATTGAGTAGCCTGTCTTTTTACTTTCTTGATAGCATCCTTTGAGATGCAGAAGTTTTTAATTTTGAGGAAATCCCATTTATTGATTTTTCTTTTGCTGCTCATGCTTTGGGTGTGAAGTTCATGAAACCATTTCCTATTAAAGGTCCTGTGGATGCTTCCCTACATTATCTTCCAAGGGCTTTATGGTCTTGGATCTTATATTTTGATCTTTGATCCATCTTTTTTTTTTTTTAAA
>JAQZBX010062628.1:0-16852 GCA_029593785.1 Cabassous unicinctus
CTCCTCCTGATCCCCCTTTGCTGGCATCTGCCCTGCCTGGCACCTTCCCTGACTCCGCTGGCACCCTCCTCCCTGAGACACCGTCCCCATTCGTGCTGTCCCTCTGCCTCCCCCTCCTGCAGGCCAGCTCCCCCTAACCCTGGACTGGATTTGCCCTGCTGGCAGCTGCCTCCTCCCGTTGCCCCCTTCCAGGCTCACCCAGCTCCTCACCACCCTCAGCGTCCCCTGCCTCCAGACTTCCTCTTCTCCCTCCTCGCAGCTAATCTGTGACATTTCCCCTTCCTCCTCACCCTTTGCAGAGTTGACCCTTTGCCGAGACCACCTTTTGCCCCTGCAGCTGCATGTGACCCTGACTCTCAAGCCCCCCATCCCCCCACACAAGCGCACACCCATACCCCGTACCTATAGCGCTCTCTCTCCTCATCCCTTGCGCCCCCCTACCCTCCTACCATCTGTTCATGGATTTCAGTTCAGAAGTTTGGTTCCAACCCTAGCTTGAGACTTTTCTGCTCTTCATGCTGGAAGAGAAGCGGAGTGGGGCCAAGTGGGCTGCTGGGGTACTGGGGATAAAATCAGGAAGGCGTGTACACAGGAGGGTCCCAGGGTGCAAATGGCTGGTCAAGAAGGAGCAGGACTGACCCTAACTGCCCACCACCCCCAGGATTCCCTCAGTACACCTCTGGGCTCCAGTGGCCTGTCATAGGTACCTGACAGTCACACCCTTCATTTGGAATGCCCAGCTCTCTCCGTCCACCTACCGCCACTTCCCCTGTCAGGTACTGTGCTCAGCCTAGGGTCTCTGTTCTCTTCTTTGCAGCACTTTGTCCTGACAGGACTCTTGGGCCAGCCTCCATCCTGCTTCCTGCGCTGCTCCCACCCCATACCATTTCTTCTGCCACCCCAGCCACAGGGCTGGTCCTCTCCCCAGTCCTAGCCCCTTCCTCCAAGACTTCCTGTCTCCTTCCTCAGACTTCCTTTCCAGAGTTTGGTCCACGGGGCCACCCCCCTCAGGCTTCTTCAGGCTGGTGCCTCACACCAGCCTCCCAAGGCCCATTTGAATCTACATTTGGGGCCCAGGGCCTGGCCCACCCCTCCCACCACCCTCTCCTTGCAGATCCTTCTCAGAATGGCCCTTGGTGCTGCAGGCGTGACGGGCTTTGGGCCCGGGCTCCGAGGGGGCACTGGATGACTCTCCAGTTGCAGGACCCTGCCACCTATGACTCCAGGCCTTCAGCACCCACCCGCCGTGGTACAGGTAGGCTCTTTCTCCACCCCCGCCAGCTCAGGAGCAGCAGCTCTGGGGCCCCAACTGGGAGTCCACTGGCCCTCAGCCCATGCTTACACCATATGGTACATGCTTGGCACTTCTGGCCCCTGGCCAGACTCCTTAGGGCCCGTGGCAGTGCCTCTTCTCATCCCCTCCCACAGCTGGAGCTTTCGCCCAGACCTGCTGACATCTGTAACTTATGCCTCCATTCCCACCCGTGTACTACCTCTTGCTAAGTGCCCCCCCAGACCCCCAGTTTCCCTAGGCCCTGCCTCTCAAAGCCACTCTGAGCCAAGGACAAGCTGGTCTGAAGCCAAGTGTTTGGCTCATGTGTGAAAATGGTCTCGGGCTCTGGCTTTCCTCCCCACCCGTGTGTGTGTCTGGTACACAGACACCCAGGTACACACCTTCTCCCCCTACCCCATGCATATGCACATGTACACACATGCATACACACACACACAATCCCCATATGCACACGTGTGCTTTGCTACCTGAAGGAAACCTGCTGATCCCCTGGCACAACTTGGGCTCTAGAAACCTATTCCCAAACCCTTCTGTGGTAAACCTCCAGGAGCCTTCCAGGGCCCCAGGCAAAGGGTTTGTTCTTGGTGGGAAAGGGTGGCAGCCTGTTGCATGGCTTCTGGTTAGTGACAACCCTGCACTGCCACCAGGCACTCCTAAATTCAAATGTGCTCTCAGGTCCTGCACCTGTAAGGTTGCCTCTCCTGAGACTTGTTCCTGCAGAGTGAGAGGAGGGCGTGGCTATTCCCAGACAATCTCCCAGTGTCCAGAAGGAAGCACTGAGGCACAGGGTGGCACAGCCTCTAGCCAGAGTGCCCCTTAAGCTATGGAAAGGGGTCTGGAGCTGGTGCTAAGCCTGAGGCCTGGCCTGGGCTCTGCTGGCCACTCTGGCTGGCCTTATTGGTGCAAGTCATTCAGCCCTGGGCTGGGTACCACAGGGCCAGGTGTGAGGGGCCTATCCCTGCCCTCAGGAAGAGCAGATTTAGGCCATCCCAGACAGGAAGTGCCACAGAGGACAGTGCAGGCCTTGGGGGTCTGAGGAGGGAGAGATCAGGAAAGCCCTTGAAAGGTACAATTTGCAGTGGGCTTTCAGAAAGCAAGAGGGTGGGGGTGGGCCTGGTGCTGTGGGGGCAAGGGCTGGGCAGAATGAAAGAGGGCCTTTCTCAGCGTCTCCTTCCTTGGAGGGGCGCAAAGCAATTCACCCTCCTGCCCGGTCTGCTCTGAAGGCCAATGGGCAGCCCTTGACCCTCTGCCTGGGTCCAGGCCCAGGGCAAAATGGTACAAGGCGCTGGCTGCTGGGAAAGCCCGGCCTGTCCCAGAGGATTAGAGCAACAGGGGATGACAATGAGCTCTGGTCACCGTGGAAACACAGCACAGTGCAGATCGAAGGCTGCCTGCCTTTCGGAGAAGGTCAAGGCTACCCCAGAGGGGCTGGGGGGATGCAGCCCCCAAACAAAGGTCCCACTCCACTTCCCCACACCTTAGCCACCCCCTTAGGTCTAGGGTGGATGGCTCCTAGTTCTTGTGGTGGTTGGCTTTTTGATGCAGGTTCCTAAAGAAGAGGTGCAATGTCACCAAGGTATAAAGTGGTACATTAAACATGTCCTTCCTGGACCAGAGGACTCAGAATCTAGCAGCTTGAAAGTTCTGGGAGGTTGAGTTGGGGGGAGGGAAAGGGCCGATGGGTGAGGCAGGTCAGGTCTGGAAGGCAAGCCAGAGCTGGATCCCCACATGGTGAGTCCTTGTAAATGTTTCAGATTTGGGTGGTGCTGAGCTAAGCCCTAAAGAGGCTCCCCAGCAGCACTAGGCGGGTGCCCTGGGCAGTTCCAGACCTTGCTGGAAGGAGGTGACTGGACTGCAGGGATGGGCGGTGGGGGAGGAGGAATGTGGAGGGGAGGCCTGAGAAGACCTGGGGGAGGCCTCGGGGGCAATGGATACACCCTAGCGGCACCTAGTCCCAGAGTGACCTCTGGTCGTGACATGAGCCAAGGGTCCTCCTGGGATTCCCGGAGAGTCAGGAGCCTCTACCTCCTTGTATGATGAAGTGTTGAGGGGTGAGGTGCTGGGGAAAGTTCCTGGCAGTTTAGTTTGGAGTCATGTTAACGTAAAATTGGCCTTCACTCAGCGTGTGCAGGTTGCCATGTGGAGCTGGCCTTGACCCTGTCTTGGTGGCTTGGGCACGTGCTCAGTCACTGGGGTGCCAACGAGCCCCCATCCTGGTGTCTAGACAGCGCGAGCGGTGGCGAGAGTGGGCGTGCAGCAGCTGGAAGCTGTCTTTGCCCTGAGAGCTGTGGTGTGATTGCAAGTGAGTGCTCGTTGTTAGTGAGCGTTAAGTGGCGGAGGTAATGAGATGGAGGTGTCACTGGGAGGAGGCTGAGCTGCAGAGGTCCTAGATGGGTGAATGGCCCAAGGTTTCGGTTGGATTCTGAGGACGTCCTAAATTGCTGCACCAGAGAGGTCATCCTGAGGCCACCGCCTGCTTCTGGTGGGGGCTCAGCTGAGGGGCACCTGTGTCCCTTGCTGGTAGGCATGTACGCACCCTTGGTAGCTCCTAAGGGACCAATAGTACAGGAGAGTTGTTGATGGCTTCAGCTTGATCCCCCATCTCCTCACCCACCAGGTAATACATTCTGTTGATTTGCTTCCCAAGTTGTGAAATGGCCTTTCTTTGTGACCTAAGCTTACTTCCAGGAGATTTGAGAATGCTCATGAGCATGTAGCCCACTTGTGACTTTACTGGGATTTACAAACTTGAATCATCTCCCATGCCAACTTTTCTTCCAGACTGAGGCAGTCTGCAAAGATGCATATAGGAAGTAAGTCCAGACATGGGGAAAATAGGGTAGGGAAAATGTGTTGTAGCCAAGGGTGAGGTTAGTGCACAAAATGCAAATCATGGAGTCCTGAGACCTGCTAAAGCTGCTGTGTTGGTTCTCTCTTCCTACCAGCAGAGAAGAATGAGCAGTTATGTGATTTATCCTGTCTACAAGATAAAAATCAAACCACTTGTTCAAGGAAAACACTGATTTCTGGCCCCAAGGCCCCAAGAAGTTTCTCCTGTGTGATGACATAAAGGGGATAATGTGTGATAAAGTTAAACAATGTCCTCAACAATATCACAATAGGTTTCCAGGGCTAAGGCAAGGACCACAACAATACTGTCCAGCCATGTAAATATTGCTGATCTTGCTTAATCCAAAGATAAGATTTAGAACAACTAGAAGAATGCATTGGCTTCTTTCAGGAAATATGGTTTCTAAGTTAATATTTACAACAGAGTTCCTGATAAATAGGCAACAAAAAAGGTTTTTTTAAAATCAGGAATTAAGTACCGAATCCCATTCTTAGGATAGGAGTAATATATGAAAATAAAGAACTTAACAGGGAAACGGATGTGGCTCAAGCTATTGGGCTCCTGTCTACCATACAGGAGGTCCAGGGTTCAATTCCTGGGGCCTCCTGGTGAAAAGGCAAGCTGGCCTGTGCAGCGAGCTGGCCCCAGTGGAGAGCTGGCCTTAGCAGAGTGCTGGGGCAGCAAGATGATGCAACAAAAAGAGACACAGAGGTGAGACAATAAGAGATGCAGCAGACCAGGGAGCTGAGGTGGCGTAAGAGATTAAGTGCCTCTCTCCCACTCTGGATGGTCCCAGGATCAGTTCCTGGTGCCACCTAAAGAGAAGACAAGCAGACACAGAAGGACACACAGGGAGCAGACAGCGAGCGCAAAAACGAGGGGGGAGAAATAAATAAATCTTAAAAAAAAAAAAAAAAAAGAACTCAACAGATGAGTTTGGGCATAAGAGGTGGCCAGTCACATGTCTTATCCTCCATATCAAACCCACTGAGAAATAGGGACAGATGTCAAAGATATATCAGTGTTACTGCAGGGAAAGCTGGACTGAAGACAGAGGCCAGAACCTGAGGCCCAAATGTAGAAGGCAGGTCCTGTGCCATAACCTGGGCCTGCTTACCTGGAGCCTGGAAACAGGAGGAGGTTCTGCAGTCAGACTCTCCCAAAAGAGAAGGGCAGGCCATGCAAAACCCCTCCCAGGAGAGGAATTGGTCCAGTAGATGTCAGACCCTTACAACCTCATCAACCAGATCCTCCTTCCATTGAGGAAGGGGTCTGGAGAGAGGGAGCAGAAATATTCCACAGCACTTCTCTCCTGGGGAATAGAGTAGAAGTTTCCTTGTGGACAAATGAAGACCAGATACTGGGGTTCCACTCAGCAGCAGGGGTGGGAAAGACCATACTGCTGGGCAGTGACATCCCTGCTCAAGTGCAAACTAGGGATTGACCTTGGACGCTACCCCCTTATGGCTCCATATCTGAGTTGTCTCAGTTTCCCCTCTGACCCCCTATTTTACCACCCCCATCCCCATCTTACCCTGGTCTCGTCCTTCAGGAGAAAACCCTGTCTTAGAGACCCTTTGAAAAGTATGCCCATGTTCCAAGACTTCTCCCTCCTCCCACCCCTCTCTTCCTTAGCAGCATCTCAGACCCTAGAGCAGCAATCACAAGCATGGTGACCTAGGGAGGTGAAAGAGTGAAGCAGGCTGGGGGGTGGAATAATAGCACCCAAATGAACGTTACATGGATTAGCTAATTTAGCCTCACCACAGCACTGTGAGGTAAATGCTATCATCATCATCATCATTTTTAAGATGAGGAAACTGAGGCACAGAGAGGTTAATTATCTTTCCCAGTGGTTAGGTGGTTAGGGCATAGGTCCCAAACCGGTACACCCTCCACATCTGGCCCTCAGAGGTGTGCTGTGTTCCAAACACTGTCAGCCACCACAAGGACAACTGACAGGCCACAGCTCCCACCCTTCCTCTTTCATCCGCATCACTGAAGGTGAAAATCAGAGGCTTTTATCATCTTCCTGGAAGCCCATACCTCTCATTTACATTAATTGTCTGGCCCCATGGGCATTTGAGTTTGCAGCTTCTAATATAGGGAATGGTGGGAATTGCAGTGAAGTGAACTCTTGCCCCTTGTAAAAGGGACAGCCCCTCCTCAACTTGATCTGATTGTTTCCAAGCCACCCTGGTGGGCTTGTGTTCCCAGATGGTCAGATGTTCTGGAAATCTGGCTTCTTATGTAATATCTCTTACTTTTTAAGGTTGGTACCTAATCAAAGTGTTTAAAACACAGTGTGAGGAAGCGGGTGTGGCTCAGTGGATAGAGCCCCCGTTTACCATATGGGAGGCCCGGGTTCACATCCCGAGGCCTCCTTGTGAGGGCACGCCGGCCTGAGTGGTGCGGTGGGCTGATGCAGCAACCTCACGGCAGGAAGCGGGTGTGGCGCAATGGATAGAGCACCCGTTTACCATATGAGAGGCCCCGGGTTCGCTTCCTGGCGCCTCCTTGTGAGGGCAGGCCAGCTCGCGCTGCGCCGTGGGCTGATGTGGCAGGACCTCACAGCAAGGGGGAGATAAGCAGACACAGAGAAGACACGCAGCGAATGGACATGGCAGCACAAGCAGCAACGGGGGGATAAATAAATAAAATAAATAAATCTTTAAAAAAAAAAAACACAGTGTGAGCTAAGAAAAAACCTGCCAGCTGGGTCCAATTTGTAACATCCATCTTGAATTTTCCTTACCCTCATCAAAAGTTGCCTATCTGCTCTCCTGTCCCCTCAGGCCCAGAACTCTAAATAAGCATTTCTTCCCCCGAAGAACTTGAGGACCTGGGGGCTGGGAGGTGGGGGTGAAAAAGAGTGGGCCAGTGGTCCCAGTTTGAGAAACTTTGCAGTAAGAGTTGCTGTCACTTAATGACAAGGTAGTCTCTGGTCAACAATGAAATTATAAACAAAATGCAAAGACACTTGTCAAAAATTTGAGGGCCACCTGCCCCCCAAAAAAGAATAGATCAGGGACCGTATTTTGAGAAGCATTGCTCATTAATCTTCAACAACGTGCTGCTAATGGGAAGTGCTGGGGGCTAGTATGGGATCTCCATTCTCAACTTGTCTGTGTTTTAAACCCAGAGCTGTGCCCATTGAGGCAATTCTGGGTACCTTTGCCAATCAACAGGGGAGCCACCAGGTGGTGAGCTGGAAAGAACACTGACCTTGTGATCAGAAAGCTAATTCACTGAATGTCTGAGTCAATCATTAGAGAACTCATGAAGCTGTGAATTCCTTGTCTTTAAAATGAGTATACTAGCAGCAACTGTCCCCTTCAGCTCCTGGGGTGTTGAAGGAGCCAAACTAAACAATGCATATTTAAGTGTTTTGTAGGCTATTGAGCCCCATAAGGATATATGCATTAATTTGAAGGTTGCATAGTCTATCCCAATATCTTCAAGAATATGATAGATAAATGTGGGCTTGATGCAGCAGTGTGCTGGTAAATATTTCACAGCCGGCCCTTAGCTGGGAGAGGAAACAGAGCTCTGATTTGTAGCATTTGCCAATTTCTGTGATATACATACTCTTAACCGTGGCTGATTTTAAGCCACCAGCATGACACTCCAGGACATCACTGGTTGGATGGTACTATAATTAAGTAAATTTGCCACCAATGGAAGCCTAAGCCCAAAGGGTGCAGATAAGTGGATCTGTATTCCTCCAGAGAGAGGGCTTTGTCGTGGTGCCTGTCCCTTTTCAATCCATCCAGCAATAGTTTGGATGAAGTTAGCAGGTTGTGCTGCCTGTATTTATGAGTGACACACAACTTAGAGGGATGGTGAATGTATTGGATAACAGAATTGAGATTCAAAACCTCTCAACAAGCCAGAATAATCGGCTAATTCTTACAAGACAGATATTAACAGGAGAAAAATATATAAGGGTCTGTTCTTGAGTCCAAAAAGGCAACTTTACAACTATGGGATGGGGAAATATATCTTGGCACAGTCAGAATAGGAAAAGAATTGAGGTTTTAATGAAAGTAACTTCAATAAAGTCCAAAGTGTAAGGGTGGCGCCCGAGAGTGATAAAAATAATAGCAATGATCTTACTCAGTACTCTGACTTAAAGGGAATTTGCACAAATGTCTTCTCATTATTATTTTGCCTCTCCCAACAACCCAGTGAGCAAGGTGTGATGATGGTATTCCCATTTTAAAGATGAAGAGGCTGAGACTCCCAGATAGGAACAAGACTTGGCTCTTGTGCCATCCTAATAGGTGGCTAAATAAAGACTCAAACTCAAGACTTCTGGCCTCAATTCCTGCTGGAACTTGCTAAATATGCTAAGCAGAGCATCTTGTTTTGAGGGCCGTGCCTTCAGTGGTTCCCTGCAAACCAGAGGACATCCAGAGGTGAGAGGCTGGGTGGGCGAATGGACAGGAAGCAGGTCATATGAGGGCCAGCATAAGGAACCGAGAGCTTTGTCCACAGAAGAGGAGTGTGGGGAGGACTATGATAGCTGCCTTTAAAATTTGGCGAAGTGTCACATGGAAGAAGGAGAAGATGAGCTCTAGGTGACCAGCAACCTCAGGGAGATGACTGAGGTTCAAAACCTTGGACCATGCCTGCACAGGAACACTGGGACTCCCTGCCACCATCAACTCCCTTGGGCCCGTTGGCTGCTAAATACCAGCCCCCCACCTAGCTCCAGCTTTCCTCATGTAAGGAGACCCCCAGCCCTTTTGTTCCCACAGCTAGCCCTGGCATTCAGCTACCATTCTCTGTCTTAGCTTCTTTGGGCTGCCATAACAACTTATCACAAACTGCGTGGCTTAAAACAACAGACATTTATTCTCTCACGGTTGTGGAGGCCAGAAGCCTGAAATCAGGGTGTCGTCGGCGCCGTGCTCCCTCCCAAGACTAAGGAAGTCTCCTTCCTTCCTTGCTTGCCTCTTCCAGCTCTTCCAGCCGCAGACGGACGTTCCTTGGCTTCTGGCAGCAGAACTCCAATCTCTGCCTCCATCTTCACATGACCATCTTCCCTCTGTCCAAATTTCCCTTTTCTTTTGAGGATATCCATTATATTGGATTTAGGGCCAACCCCAATACAGTATGATTTCATCTTAACTAATTACATCTGCAAAGACCCTGTTTCCAATTAAGGTCACATTCACAGGTACCACGGACTAGGACTTGAACATGTCTTTTGTGGGGACACACTCCTACAGCTAGTCCCACAGCCCGGCCTCTGCAGCCCTCTGCACTGCCGCCGCCGCCACAGCTGCTCAGCCTTGGCTGCCCGTGCTCCCTTCACCAGTGGCTTGGGTATAGCTCCCTAGAACTTCCACACGTTCCACCATCATCACTCAGTGGAGTAGAGGGATGAATGCCCGACGGGATTGGGCTTCAGGGAGAAGAACCGAAGACAGCAAGTGTAGACCACTGCTTTGAGAAGCTTATCACCACCGGTGCTGTGGGATAAGTAGGGTTAAGAAAGATTTTTTCAGATGGGGAAAATAACAGTACTTTTGCACACTGATAGGGATAATCCAGCAGAGAGGGGAAGTTGATAATATGATGATGTAGGAAAGAATTGCCAGAGCAATGTCCTTGAGTATGTGAGAAGGGATGAGAACTAGTACACAAGGGGACAGACCAGCTTTAGATAGGAGAGGAAAATTCATCCATGTGGTAACAGGCGGGGTAGAGTAGCTGGTAGGTGGGAAGATGTGGTGGGGGTTTCTGGAAGTTATTTGGAAACTTCCGTTTCTCAGTGAAATAGGAAGCAAGGTCATCAGCAGGGAGTAAGGATGGGGGAGGAGGGGTTGGAGGTTGGAGGAGGGAGAAGATGTGAAAAACTCATGTAGGAGAGCAGGAGCAGGAAGGGGCATGAATGGACTCCGGAAACAGAGTGTGACTGCTGGGCAGTGTTGGGGCCAATTGGAAGTTCGAAGTTCGTGCTCATGAATTTAAAGTGAGACCGGTCAGGGTGCTTGTGCATTTTCCACCAGCCACAGTCAGCTGCACCGGTGCAGGTGAGGAGTTGGTGAAGCTGGATTTAACCCTTAAGTAAGTGAGATGAAAAAAAGAAGGGCAAGAGAGTCAAGAGTATATGCAAGGGAGTGGCTGTGATAAGGAGTGCCGGACAGTGAAATGGTTGCAGTGGAGTCGCAGGATTTGGGCTCAGGGAGTTAGACAGTGAGCTGGAAAGACAGGAGATGGGAGACAGAGGGTGGGGTGCATGCGGCTGAGACTATGGGGATCTGCAATTGCTGGGAATGCCAAGGGCTAAGAGATGGCCGTGGAAGGATGGCTGAGGAAGGTGAGAGGTTCACGGAGGAGAGGTGGCCAAGGAACTGCGAAATCAGAAGTGTCAGAAGGTTGTCCATGTGGATACTGAAAATCAGCAAGAAGTAAGGCAGGAGCCATGCTAGAGAGAATGGCAATGAGCCAGGAGCTCAAATCAGCAGGCAATGAAGGCTCTGTGTATGATGGTAAGATTGAAAGCCAGGGTCTGGAAGCAGCAGTGAGGGGCAAGGACTGTCCCTATCCCACCCCCAGGCCAATGTTAGGGAGGCCCTGGGGAAAAACACAGCCACCCCACGAGGAGAGGGCTTCGGGGGAAGCAGTGTCCTCAGGGGAGAGCAGGCTTCTGTTGCAAGAAGGTAGAGGGGAGGTTCACAGAAGTGATAGGGATAAATGGCATAATGAGATCAAACCTGGTGGACGCAAGGCAGATAAAGGCTGCAAAGCTGTGAGTGTAGGGGGAGGGGTCTCGGGCTCCCTTCGCCCCTGTGGCTGCAGAGGAGGAAGTGTGGTTCTAGACCCTGGTGAGCAGGGCACGCCCTCACACCTGCTGATGGAGGTGAAGACATCTGGCAAGGCCAGGTACCTGCACTGTTTACATGGAGATTTTGTTTATACATCCCACTGTCCCCTGCCATTTGGTTTATTCCTTGCCACCCCCACCAAATGTCAAGGAAATGCAGATGAACTTTTTTCTCTATATTCAATTTTCTCATTCAGGTGACACCGCAGACCTCTGTAGTGGTTGCCAGAAATCCCTCTGGTAGCTTGGTCAGAACAGTAGCCAAGCCCTGTTCCTGCCCTCACAAATCCTCAGAAACGTCCCGGGGGTGAGGGTTGGCACATTGGCCACCAGGAAGCATGTCCTGACACTGGTGATGAGGGAGCCAGGAGCAGTGAGCTGTGTAAGAGAAGAAAAGAGTCGGAGGTGGTGGGATGGGGCTCCTGCTTGCTAAGGAAAGGGAAAACTGGGGCCTGGGAGCCAAGGGGAACAAACACATACAGCTGGAAGAGGTGCAGCCAAGGACCTTCCCAGCCCAGGCAGATGGGAGCTCCAGGGACCCAGGTGTGAAGGCACTCTGTGCCTTCCCCAAGCATTAAGACGAAGTGCCTTTCCCAGCATTCCTGGGAGGTAAGGGGAAAGCAGCAGCCGCCTCATTTCACAGATGAGGACAGAGCAGACCAGGGAGGAAGTTTCCCAAGGTCACACAGCCAGACACAAGCAGAACAGAGCCTAGAAGCTGAGTGTCCAGACTCCCAGTCCATAGGAAGCCGTGAAAATGTCCCCCGAATCTGGGGCCCTAACTCGCAGGTATCGGATGCAGTGAGGACTCAACCAGCTTCTGTTAATAGATCTGAAGAGGGGGCAAAGTGTCTGGGACATAAACTGGGGTGGTGTGCCTAGAGCCAGAGCCTCAAGCATGTGGGAAATGGCAGGGGCAGAGCAGGGCAAGAGAGATAGATGGCTACAGCCAGAGACAGAGATGATATTGTGGGGAATGGGTGGCTTTCCCCAACACTGGCTGTCTGTCAACCAGGAGGCCGGTGGGAGCTCCTGGGATGAAGAGAGAGGGAAAGTCTTGCTGCTATTGGAGTCCTGAAGCCACAGATCCCCCTTGAGCTTTCACTTGGTTTCAGTCACATCTAAGCCCCTGACATTGCCAGGTGATGGGGCAGGGAGTGAGGATGGCTCTGTGAGACACAGCCCTTGGCAGGGCACACAGGCCAGCAGGGCAAAGCATTGCCTCCAGAGTCAGTAGAGGTGGCCCTGCTGTCCCAGCAGGCAGAGCCAGACCTGGTGTTCTACCCCTCACAGGCTGCCCATGCAGGTTGGGGGGCAGAAAAGGACAGTTGTAGCATACCTCAGGATCCTATAAACAACACCCGATGGACCAGCCTTGCCCTCCCAGAATCAGGGGGCCAGGCCTGTGTGGTTCATTGTCCATGCCATAAGCTGTTGAGCATGAACAACAAAACCTCCCTTCTGGTAGCCATGAGGGGAGTGAGAGAAAGCCGGCTCTGAATGCAAAGAGTGCCTTTCTTATGGGGCCAGGAGGTCTGGAGGCTCAAAGCCCCAAAAGTCCCAGCGCTTCCCCTCTCAGGTGACACAGTTATTGTGTGTCTATGAGCAAGGGTGAGGGTAGAGGGATTGAGGGAACACAGTCAATTAGAGAAGGAGGATTTTTTCATTCATCCAACCTTTACCAGGTACCTGCTTCCTGTTCAGGACCCTCGGGACCCCAAGGTAAGATAGGGTCCCTGCTCACAGGGCACTGTGTATAATGGTAAGGGCTCCGAGCCAGTGGTGACCAGGAACAGAAGCAGCCCAGAGAGGCACTGAATCAGAAGCGGGGGTGGGGTGGGGGGGTGGGGAGCGATGTCCCTGAGGACTTCATGGAGGAGGGGAGCTGCTGCTACGGGGACCAGGCTTCTACTCCCAGCTAGCAGGGCCCTTTTCCTTGGCGTGTCTCTTTCTCTCTGTGGGTGTCTTCTGGCCATCTGTTTCTTTGTATCTCTCCATCTCTTTGCATCTCTCTCTGTCTCTCTGGCTCCCTCCCACTGTCTGCCTTCCTTCCTTCTCTTCTTTTTTGAGTTGGTTCCTGTCTCTATCATCTGGAATCTTTGGATTTCAGAGGAGGAAGGGCTGCAGGAATCCGGCCTCAGCCTCCTTTACTGAGGGACAGAGAGATACCGTGACTTGCCCAAGGTCACACAACTATTTCCTTTGTTTTGGCTTCCTTCTATCGGTATTTGTGTGTTTGTAAAACTGACACAGAGAGACGAAGGTACACAGAGACAGACAGCCCTTTTGATAGTAGCAGAGGGAGTCCTGGGCACAGAAATGTTCTTACACAAACTGGGAGGCACACGGGGCGCTGCTCTGGATCTGCGAAGAACAGTGGGGGTAGGGGTGGGGTGTGGCCATGCCCCAGGTCTGATCTTCCAAATGCCCAGTCTGGAGGGCAGAGGAAACCCCTCACTAGAGTTGGGATTGGGGTGCGGGCTCCCCTCTACTGACTTCTAGGGGCTGGCCCCCAAGGTCTAGTAAAAAGTGTTCCCTGGGGCTCAGGTAGGTAGGCTGGGTCAGAGCTGCCTCTGGGCCCCCTGGCATCCCCTGGGGTTTAGTGACCTGAGGGGGCTTGGTTCTAGGCAGAGCCTAGAGGTTCTCCGAACACAGAAATGCCAGGGGTCTGTCAGCCTGAGGGCTCCAAGTGGACTCACTTCATTCACAGCCACACACACACACACCCATCTGTGAGGCTAATTTTATCCCATTAAGAAAAGCTTTGTCGCTGGGGGTGCAGGGAAGGAGTAGGTGGTGACAGGTCTCACCCCATCAGACCTTTCCTCCTCAGTCTTCATTTCCTTTGTTCCTCTCTTCCCCTCCTCGCCTTCCCTTCCTCCCACCCCCCTTCCCAGCTTCCCTTCTCTCCTTCCAGTCTCCCTTCTTCCATTCGCTCTCCCCCCCTTGTCTTCCTCTCGCTCCTCCTCCCCCAACTCCCGGAGCTGTGGCCCTGTAATGGGCCTTCCCCAGAAGGGCTCAGGCCCGAGGCCTTGGTGGCCATCTTCCCGAAGGGAAGGAGTTAAGTCTCTTCCCTGCATCCCTCCTCCCGCTCCTCCTCCCTCCGCCGCCTTTGAGTCCTGCAGCTAGGCCCTGGGCTGACCTTCACCGGGAGGGAGGCCGCCGTGCGCATGCCCAGGCCGGCTCCCGGCCGGCTCCCGCAGCTGCCTGGGGACCCCCGGGCTGGGTGGAGGGGGTCGGCGGCCTCCAGGCCGAGACGCGCCCCGAGCACCGCACACCCCCACAGCCGGCAGTGGGGGTGTGCGGTGGAGGTGGGGGTGGGGGGAAGGCAGCCCCAGCCCGTCCCGGCAGGCCGCGCTGCATCTTTCTCCCTGCGTGGAGAGAGGCGCTTTGCCATTTGGTGCTGGTGGTGCTTCAGTGAGGGAAGGAGAGATGGGGGGACGGCAGGGGGGACTCCGGCTCGGGGCTGCCGAGATGCAGCCCAGCCGAGCCCGGCGCCTCTGCCCGGGACAGACAGGCAGCTGGCCCCCTCCTTAGACACACGCACTCTCCTACCCACAGCGCTGTCTGGGCCGGACAGGGGGTGAGGTCCCGGTGGGAATGGGAGGCAGGGCCCCCTCCCCGCTGGAATCCGAAGTTTTTCTGGGCCTCTTTTCCTAGCCAGCGGCTGCGGAAGGCCACGGTGTGGGGACTGCTGGAGCTCCCTTCTGGGACTGAGCTGTGGGGGATCCGGCCTTTGCGAGCAGGGAGCCCCGGCCGGGTTTGCCCACACTGGTGTCTGCGCCGCTGCTTTCTGGTCTGAAGGCTCCCCTGTGTCTGCACACCGATGGTCGCCTTTGAAAAGCCAGCATGCAAACGTGTCTGATGGAGGGTGCCTTGTGAATTCGGGCTGCTGTGAGTGTGATGTGGAGGTGGTCAGGGTGTGCCTGGGTGTGTGAATGCACGTGGCTCCTTGTCCCTCTGGCCTTGGCATTAGTGTGTGTGTGTGTGTGTGTGTGTGTGCCGGGTGTATGTATGGGGGGAGGAGGTCAGTATGTGTGTATAGGATCTTTTGTCTGTGCAGGCCTAAGGCTGTCTCCTAGAGGGGTGGCAGAGCCAGCAGAGGCTGCAGGAGGAGGCCCTGGTCCTGGGATGGCCCAGGAGGGGTTGCCTGTGGAGCTGAGTGATACTCACCAGCAACTCCAGAGCACCTCTCTAGGCTTTGGTCTAACCACCTCTACCACCTCCTCCATCGCCAAGACAGGTTAACTGCCCATCGAGTCTTGATCCCCAGGATCTCCAACCCCTTCACAAGTGCTGGGTGTTCCCACCCTCCTTCTTTGTCCCACCCTCCTTCTTGTCCCTCCCTCAGACTTCCCAGCTGCCCAAGCTGGAGGGCCCATCCCACCTCCTCATGCTCTCTTCTTTCCCTCAAAAGTTCTCTCCCAGAGTTGAGAACTCTGCGCTTTGCACAGAGCCTGGAGATGTACCCCCGGAACCTCCAAGATCTGTGGTTTAGCTTTCCCTTGTTAGAAGCTCCCACAGGGGCTAAGGCTGGCCACGGTGACTCTCACACCCTAAGGTAAAAGGCAGAGTGTGAGCTCCATCCACCAGTCCACTGAGTTTTAGTGGCTGCGAGCATCATCAGGCATTTTGTATTCTTGAGTCCCTGTGCCCAGGCATGGGGGGTGAGAGTGGGACTTAAAGACCAGTTCCTGACTTCAGGGAACTGCAGTCTAGTTGGGGAAACCACACCTAACACACATGGAGTGCAGGGCACATCAGGCATTAGTTAATCCAGTATCAATTCATGAGGCAGGGTAGATGAGCAATGGGCAGTCAGAGAAGAGAAAGATCAGGGAAAGCTTCCTGGAGGAGGTGGGACCTGAACTGGGCTTCAAAGGATAGGTGTGATCTGGACAGGCAGAGGGGAGGTAAAGATGTTTCAGGCAAAGAATACTGGAAGCAGAGGCTTAGAGGTGGGGATGAGTGGGGGGGCTTTGTAGGCTAGTGGACAGACTGGAGCAGAGAGAAGGATGTTGCTGGGGCATGGCTCAATGCCCCTCTGGCAGCATGACCCACTCTGGGTTACCAGCAGCTACCCTCATGGCTAATGGCGGATGGAGGCGACCCACCCACCCATCCCCAGCCTGCCAGGAGCAAGTCTCCCTGCATGTGTGGGTTTGGGGTGACACCCTGGAGGAGATTTGGTAAGAAAGGAATCTCTGGGTCTCCTGCCAAGCCAGAGTGGTGGGCAGGTATCCCGGATCCAGATGCTGTCTGGTCCCTTGGGGGATTGACAATAGACACACAAAAGGACGGGGGCAGCCAGGAGCACAACCAGGGCCCAAGGGAAATCAGGCTGCGCAGAACATCTCTTGTCCTGGGCTCGGAAGGCATTCTGAAGGACTTGACAGTTAGGACCATCTCCCCCTCCTCCAGTATAATGCCGGGCCTTCAGGGCCTGACTTCAGAGAAGGTTTCCAACAAACTCCCTCGGGCATTGCCCTAACTTCACCTGGATTCTGACAGTGCAGCCCCAAGAGGCCTATCAGCTTGACCCACTGCTGTCCCAAAGCCTGTGGGCCCCACAGAAAGGAGAAGAGAGGGGTGTGGTCTTTGGGGACATGGGCGGGGCCCGGGCTCCCCTCCTGGGGAATCTCAGTTTTTGCCCCTCCTGTTTCCTGTCCTGCCTCCACCCCCAGGGCTGCCCTCTCCCTCCATACCACCCCTTCTGGGGTTCCCTCCACCCCTGCTTTTTTGGGGGTCTTGAGGCTGGCCCCACCAGACCCAGCTGCCCCAGCTTCTCCAGCTCCCCCACTCCCATCCCACCCTCAAGCCCTCCTTGCCTCATTCTTTCCACCCATCCTCCTAAGCACCCGCCCCCCCCCCC
>JAQZBX010062629.1:0-16851 GCA_029593785.1 Cabassous unicinctus
ACCCCAGAAGCCTGAACCCTGGCAAACGCCGGCAGCTGTCTTGCTCTAACACGTGACAATGGACTGTGGTGAGAGAAGAAACTGAACGCTTTATGGCCTGGTAACTGTGGACTTCTACCCCAAATAAATACCCTTTATAAAGACCAACCCATTTTTGGTATTTCACATTAGCACCCCTTTGGCTGACTAATACAGAATTAATCCCTTGGGGCCAGGGAGGCTCATCCCTGGGAGTCATGTCCCATGCTGAGGGGATTTAAGGGGAGAGGTGGTGAGTTTATTTGCTGAGTTCGGCTTAGAGAGAGGCTACATTTGAGTAACAAGGTTTCCAGGAGGTAACTCTTAGACAATAGATACTATTAGGCTAATTTTCAATTTTACAAGACTAAGGTTCATTAGTGCAAGCATTAATGGTGAGGGCTTGGTGTATTGATCTTTTTTCTTTTATTAGGCACTGTCTATGTATTCTAGAGATTCTTGCCACTCTATTTGAGAATTTAGCAGGACTCAGCAGGATGGGAATTTAATATTTTGTTGGTTATTGTGTGGGTCTCCACCCACGGAGACAATACCCTATGGTCACATGAACATATTCATATTCCATAGAGGCATGCCCCAGGTGCACCCTTCCCCATACATCCCCCCTCACCAATACCCTGCACCAGTGACCCTCCCCTGCCATAGTTGCCAAAAGAACATACCCACAATTGTATTCTCAACCACAGTCCTCAACCTCCCCAGAGTTCACTTGTTTCTTCCTTCAGTCCCCCCCCCAGCTCCATGGATAGCCCACCCCCCCAACCCTGCCCACACTCAGGCTCCAGCACCATCGACCCCACTCACAGCCCTGCACCATTAGATGCATTTTAATGTTTAATGTTTTGGAGACCCATCCTTTACTTCCCCATCTCTTCCCATTTTTTGAAGGGACTCAGTTGGTAAGTATTTACAAGGGTAAGATCCCATTCTGGCTCACTTGGGGGTCTTATATAAACATTGAAGCAGAAAAAGGATACACATAATCACATAGAAAAAGAAGCACCAGCTTGGCCAACTTTGCCTTGCACAGGAAAAGAAATAATAACATCCAGTCCAGCCAGATTTGGGCTGATGGATGTGAAATTTCTTAGAAATTTTAAGAACACTGAGGTCACTTAGCTTTAGCTTCTGATATACAAATTGTGTAGCCTGTGCAGAGATAAATATATTTTGGCAATTATAAAAGTTCTACATCAGAATCTGATGAAGATGTAACTCTGGTGATTTGTGGTTCTATCACCAGCCCCTCAAGCTGTTTCTGTCTTCTTATTTATAGGTTTCCTGGGATGTACATCTTATAAATACAAAACAAATGAAGTAGTGCAAATGAAAAAGCAGCTTTCCTTATGGCCTATTTACATTTCCTTGCTTGTCATCTGGGTAGATAAAGACACGGATTCCTATTCTGTGTGAGGCTGAATTCCAACTCCTGGTGTCCATGCCATCATATGTTGGTGGACAGAGAAGGCTGGACAGGATGGCAGAGACACTTGTAGCCTTTGAGCTGCCCAAATGAGGAAATTTCTGAAGGTTGGGGAGTGTTATCTTTGATTTCATAGCACGGGAAAATCTTGACGTGCCTTATGGATGTCTTCTGAAGTCTTCATGAATTCCCATGATGAGAAATACCTAAGAGGTAGATGGAATTATTGGTCTCAAATCTTTACACACCTAGATTTATACCATTGCCGTGTCTTTGCCTTGGGAGGAGTGAATCTCCCCGCCCTCTGACCTTGAACTTCGCCGTGTGATTTTGCTTTGGCCAATGGCATGAGGCAGCCTAGGCCTGGGGAAAGTTTTCTGTGTCTTCATTGGCTTTTGTGTACCTATCATATCACCATAAGAACATGACCTGGATTCCTTATGCACTGGTCAAAGGAGGAAGAAATGCTTGTAGGGCAGAGCTGCTTCTATCAGCCAGCCCCCAGCCAACCTGCAGAAGCTTAAGGGCATGTAAACACTGTTTTAAACTTACAATGAGTTTTGGAGAGGTTTGTTCTACAGCAGTAACTAATGAATAAGACACATACTAAATAAATTAAACCATTTTTAAAGAAAATCAATCTCTTAATTGACTCTAAATTTGATATTTTGGGATGTAGGATCCTTACTTTTTATACCTTTTAATTCTCCCACAAACACTAATATTTGATTTTCTTTGGGAGACGAGGTCATTTTTCACAAAGAAACCCTTTGTAGAGTTTACTGTGTATGTGATAGGAGTCCAGAATAGAGCAGATCCTGTATGGTGATCTTATCTTACCCTCACTGATCTAGAAGCTCATGCACTTTAAATGTGAGACTTACCAGATTTAAAAATGGTCTTCTGTAGTGGACATTTGTTATTTTTGCCTGCTTGACATCCATTCTCCTTCTTTCCTTTGGAGAAAATTCTTCCTGTACATCCAGTCTGTGGCTTTGGGAGGAGCTGACACACCTCTCCAGCTTCCGAGGTACCCATGTGGCCAACTGTGCCTGGTAGAGGGATGAGTCAATGATTCAAGTCGGCCCAAGGAAAGATAATGCCAGAACTTTTGTTAGCAGTTTTGGGAAAGAGAAGCTCTCTTTTCATGTGGATTAATAGCTGTTGGAGGAATGGGAGCTTGGAACTATTAGACACCTCTTGTGGAGAAGAGCAGACTGAGAATGGAACCAACAGAGAGGAAAGTAGAATGAGAGAGCTAGAAGGTGATAGAACTAGAAATAAAAAATAGAGATAGATATAGAGGAGGGGAAAGGAAGAGGGCGGGACAAACTGATAATGTGATTTGGGGGATGAGAATTAGGGGTTAACTGTGCTGGAAACCTTTTTTTCTTGAACTTTTCAACAAAGTATATATTCACATTTTTTTCTTCTTCTTCTTAAGCCTGTTTAAGTAGGATTTTCTCTCACATATAACCAAAATTCTCCCGAGTTTGCAAATAGTTGAAACTGTAAGTGTAACATCCTAAAATACCAAAATCTATCCATATGTGGGTAGGATAGGAGACACAAGATGGGCTCCTCACTGATGAAGAAACAGGGTCCCTTCAGTCATGGCCGTGCTTAGGCACTCCACGTCAAGCTGGATTGGATATGGAAAAGTCTCATCTTGCCTACTTGTGTCATCCTTTCTTTTACTGCTCTCCCCTTCCCTTCCCTCCTTGATTGCTTTCTCAGGCATGGCATGTCCTCTCTCACCCCTCAGTCCTCCTAGATGACCTCCCCCCAACTCTGGACACCTACATTCATGCCAAGTTACTCATCAGTTGAATCCGGGATTTGTTCTGATCTGATGAGAAGTCAGGGAAGTTCTGAACTGTCTTCTTTTGCTCTTGCTTTGACTCACTAATAAAAGACAGAATTTGATAGTGACCAACACTGTAGGAAGGTGTTGGGATTTGCTCTCATGCAACACCTTCCATGTGTGGGTTGCTCAGACTGAGTGATGATATAACCAGTGCACTGAGGTGGTCCCTCGGATACTTTCTCTAGAACCTCTGCGGCTTTTCTCCTTCCTTGAGTAGTTGATGACTTTTTGGGTCTTTCCTTTTACAAAAATAAGGTCCTTCCTTCCCAGTTTTTCTTTCTTCTCCCTTAAGCATATGCATCCATCTTTCCAAAATATTCTACAATATAGTAAAAGTTCACTTAGTATCTCCAGAGCTTGATTTCCTCCCCATGTGTGAACAGAGATAACAATGTTTCCTTTCTAGAGTTGATAAATAGGAAATTATTTATGTAGAATGAGTTGCACAATGCCTGAAACACCAAAGATGCCAACATATGCTAGTCTCTCACCTTTCTGGTATGCATGGCTTCTTTACTTCTCCTCCTCTACCATGACAGTGAAATATAGTCCAAATGTATTTCATCTCATAAAGCAGTTGGAGGGTGACGTATCTTTGTCCTCTCTGTTTTCTTCTTTTCGTTAAATTGATTGAGATGTCATGTCATCATGGAGTTTCTTTTGAGAAGATGGCATTGCCATAGACGCGTTAATCCTTGTCTGGGCTACTTTCAACCATCAGTCTGATGTTGAATCTTCTAGCATTTCCTAGGTGTCCTACAGAGCACTAGCTCTAGGGACTATATATGATGCCATGAGATCCAAAAAAAAATTTCGTAATTGAATAAATTTGTCAGTACTTGTTTTAAACCAAGTTCATCAGTCTTGTGCAGGTTTTCTCTGGGTCTTTATTGTACTGATTGATGTGTATTGTGATTCTGCAAGGGGGGAGCAGAAGACATAGCATGCAATGTTTCTCAAACCCACATGGTCACGGAACCTATTGTCAGTGTAGCCTCTCCTGAGACAAGTGTTCTACAGAACAAGCTTTGGGAAACGCTGATCTAGTGTTTTAATTCGTCACCTCTAATAACTGCCCCTGCTCTGTCCCAGGAACGTCACATTTTTCTGTGCTCGTCCTCAGTTGTCTTGTCTGTTTTGTGTTGTTCTTCCATCTTTGTTTGGTTCCTGCTGGGTTAATATAGTCATAGTCTGAATGAGGAAACACATTGATTAGTCGCCAAGAAGAAGAGTGAATCATCATACCACCGTGTGGTGAAGGATGTTTGCAATACACTGAATTCACCTTTGCTCCTTTTCTTTAACTTACAAAATGAATGGGTGAAGGCAATGTTGTCTCCATTCTTCTCTAGAACTTTCCTTCTTCTTGGAATAAGAGAGGCTTAGTGAGGTCTTAAATATAAAGAACATCTCTTGGGAAAATGGCTCAATTTTTCATTGTACGGGCACACATCAAAATATATTAGCGTATAGTCATTTGATTCTTATGGCTTATCTGTTTCTAATTTGCTTGTAAAAACTGGAGTAGATAATTTAGTCCAGACACAAAGATAGAATTTTCATGTACGTAGTCACCAATACATTGACGCAAGAAATAATCATTTACTCATTTATGCTTTTCCTCTTTCTAAAGTACAGCACATTGTTAATTAATGTTAGCAAAGATTTTTCCTTATCTTTTTTTTTTTTTTTTTGGTTCCCCTTTCATTATAGTCCAAATAAAGCTTTTATGAAATGGAATTGGTGCACTTCACACCTTGCAGCTAATTTTTAAAATACAGTTCCTTCTGGATTACTATATATCTCAATTAAGTTAGAAGGTCAGAATTAACACCCCTGCTTCTCTCTCTCTCTCTCTTTGGATTTTACAACTTTCTTTTTCCCTTTTATTTTAAAACCTGCTTTTATTCATTTTATTTAGCCCAATAAAAAAGAACATGGCCTATTTATTGTTTTCTGTGTCTTCATTTCTTAGGTGATATCACCTCTATGACAGGACATCACCTTATTGTTGACACAAAGGTACATCCTTCCTGTGATTGCTTTAATCTTTTTATGTAGGTCTTAGTTCTGTAATTCTCCATTTATGGCATCATTTGTTAATAGTCATTTTAGGGACGCAATAAGGAAAGGATTTAAAAGCAAACTAACATATTTAAGGAGAGTGAAAGAAATGTATGGAATGTCCCTTTTATGGAGTGCACATTTTTATCATACTTGGGCCCTTTACATCACATTTATAATGATTTATGACCAGGGACATGGTTATCAGAATTGCCTTTAGAGGTAGAAAGGCACATCTGTGCTTCTCCTGTAGAGGCTCTGATTTAGTAGTTATGGGGTGGGACCGGAGCATCTAAATTTTAAAAAGGCGCTGCTATGTTTTCCTTGTGCACACCCAGTTTAGATGCATTGATTGAGAATGCTCTGTTTGGAACTAATTTCTTGAGGAGCCTGCCTCATTTTGTGGCTGACGGGACAAAGGCACAGAGAGATGCAAGGATTTTTGTGAGACCCGCACAGCAAGCTCTCGAGGTACCAGCAATAGACAACAGGATTGTTTCCTTCTCAACACTCTTTGTTTCAACCCAAGTAAATGACAGTCGGGGTAATTGGCTAGGGCCCTGGTTGTGGTTAACTAAGTCACAGAAGAATAGAATTTACACTTTGACACCCTGTTATGCCTTTTCTAGAAACAAAATAGGTTGGAACAGAGAACACGTATAGAGATATGCTGAGCAATCTGGTGGTAATTCTTGATATTTTCTAATTCAGTATGGTTTTATATTTGTTTTGGTTTAAATAGACCAATCTGCCTAAGCAGAATGTTTGGACATAAAAGGTCACATCCTGTCTACAGTTCTCCTTATCTTTTCTCCCTCCACTAACTCATACCACCACAGTTTGTAGTGAACAGAAGAAACAGTGGAAAGGAATGGATAACAAAGGCAGTGCATTTCCGAGGGTAGACTCTTGACTACATTGTATCAGTTTTTCCCATTCTTTACCTACAAGAACAGATGTAAAATTCACAGAGGTCTCTATTGTGCAGGTCCTGTTAATCATGGCAGTTACAGAACATAATCTTGACTGATGCAACTCATTAATGATATGCCTAGAGATGGTATAAAGGTGTCCTCTCTGGTGGTAAGCAAGGGCAAGCAGTAGTTTTTTTCTAGAACTTTCATACCTTGTCATGCTTGAACAATTTACTTTTGACCACATGTGGTTAAGAAAAGCATGCTTCAGTGGGATTTAAGCATGGCATCCCCTCCTTCATTTCCACAATGAGAAGCAGATGCCCATATTTTCTGGGTGAAACTCAGGCCTTAACGTTGCCCTGCATTTGGGTGCATTAATTGATGGTGACAGTAGAAATAATCATAGTAAGCTTTTATTGAGTGTCTGCCATGTGCCAGCCACTAATGTTTTATGTAAGCCTCACAACCCCCCGTGTGGAAGGGCAGTAAGGTTTGCTGTTTTAGCCCACCCAGTTTCTCTCTTCCTTCTGTTGGTAATTGTACCCAGATTTTCATTTCCTTCCCAAATATCCCTTTGTGCTTTGGGGGAAGCATCCCATTCCCATATTCCCATCTCCAGGTTGGGCTTTGATAAGATTTATGCCAACCAGCACATCCAATTTTCCCCACCTACCATGATTAGTTCAGGGAGGACCATGTGACCAAGTTGGTACCAAGTAGCTCTTGGGAGACATTTTCTGGGGGATCCTGAGTTTTATGTGAAAACACCTGGAGCAGGGGTTCTTAACCTTTTTTGTTCCACAGACCCCTTTGCCAGTCAGACGAAAACCACGGACCTCTTACTAAGTCCACACTATACCATGTATTATTTAATAAATGTATCACACCCGTACCAACACGTCCCCACAAGAAAAATGTTTTTATTTTTTTTGAAGTTAAATTCAAGCTCACGGACCCCTGGTTAAGAACCCCCAATCTGGGGAGATGGTCTCTTCACGTTAACTATGAGTGTGGAACAATGAAACTGCTGACAGGAGTCAGCCTTGGGACCAAGTATCACCAAAGATGTCAGTAAAGGAGAGGGAAAGACATTAGAACTTTGCTGATTTCACTGAGCTGCTGCATTAATCCTCGATTAAACTCTACCCAACTTTTAGATATTTTTCAGCCAATAACTCATCTTTATTAAGTTGAGTTGGGTTTTCTCTTTCTTGCAACCAAAAGATCCTTAACAGTCACTAATATTAATATCTTTACTAATAAAGAAATGGGCTTTGAGTGTTTAAATAAGTTTCCCAATTTAATTTAATAAGTAATGGGAAACTAGGGATTGGAGTCCAAGTGGTTTGATTCCAAAATCCATGGACATCCTTGATATCCTGAGAAGGTAGGAGGTAATGTTAATATTGAGGATTGAGTTCTAGAAAATAATGTTTTTCTTTTATTTCTAACTCCTGATGGAATGTAGATTTATCTTGTGAAACATGTGTAAGAAATTTATTCAAACTCTCTGTCTAGATCCTTTTTCCATATAATTTTCTGTGCTTGGATTCTGGGGTGGCTACCAGAGCCAAGATATCTTACTTGAGAAATTACTATAAATCACCTTTTTATGAAAACATCATATGTAATTTCTAAACTCAAGTTTTTGGTACAGGATTGGATTTGAGCACATTCTCAAATATGATTATCATTTTGAACCACCTGAGAAGCTTATAAAAATATACATTCTTGAGTTTCCAGAAAGTCTGTATGAGATGGGATTCTCAGATAATTATGATGCATAACTGGATTTTGGAATGGCAGCCATTGTTCCACTTGGGCAAAGGCAGCAGAAGAGTCTTAAAGACAGTAAACTTCTTCAAAACTATGGAAAACAGTTAAAAGGCTACATTAACTGGGGAAGTGCTGAACCAACAAAATGCAGCTTCCAAAGCCAAAGAAGAAGCTCCTGGAACCCTTGCTGCACTCTGCCCCGCCCCATGCAGGTTGGAGCCTGCTTGCACGCCCGTGTGGGTCCCTGGCCCTGTTCCAGAGGAAGCAGAGTGGCCTCTGTGTGTGTTTACTGGGGTACTTGTATGTCAGTGCCAATATCTTTCTGGTGGAAGTCAGAGAGAATGATCTGGGAAACCTGTCTCAGGCTCTCATTCCCAGACTTTGTCTTGAGGGCAGAGAAGGAGCTTGCAGACAGCTGGGACAGTGTGAGAAACAATTCACTTGAAGCAGCCTATGGCAAAGGACTACCTGCATTAAGTCACTCAAGAAAGCACCCAGGAGGGGGTGAAAATACATTTCAAAGGGAGTAGAGGGCATGTTTATCAAACTTCTGTAATCTGTAAGTGGGAATTCCTAAGGCCTCTAGCAAGAACAAGCCCAGGAAAAGAAGCAGACCCCATGGCTCCACACAGGCTCAGATAAAACAAAGAGGACTCAGCACTTCACATTTGCCTCTGATTGATTTTCTTGGAAGGAGGGCTAAACTCTGAAGGAGACCACCAGCCAAGCAGAACCAATTTGCAAAGACAGTGAAGGTGCTATTTGCTCTGATTTGTTAACTTTGATTAGGTCATGGCTTTCAATAGAATCTCTGTCATATCACTATCTGGATACACACTTAAGGAACAGACAGCTCGGAGACTAAATCCCAGAGTTAACACTTTAAAATATTAAAATGTAAAATGTGCAATGAAAGATTGCAACACAAACAAAGAAACAGGAAATTATGGTCCATACAAAGTAACAAAAGAAAAATCCAGAAACCATCAATGAAGAAGACCAGACTTTGGTATTACCACACGAAGACTTTAAAAATATGATCTTCAATATGCTCAAGGGGATAAAGAAAAACACAGAGAAAGAACTAAAGGATATGAGGAAAACAATGACTGAACCATACGTGTCTTTTTGGGATTCTCCACAGGAACCAAACAGAAATACTGTGGTTGAAGAACACAGTAACTGAAACGAACATTTCCCTAGATGGTCTTATCAGCATATTGGTAGTAGCAAAGGAAAGAATCAGTGATCTCAAAGACAAGACAATTAAAATGAGTCAGGCTGAGGAACAGAAGGAAAAAGAATTAAAAAATAAAAAAATCAGTGCCTCAGAGAACTCTGGGACACTATCAAGCCTACCAATAAATGCATTATAGGAGTCCCAGAAGGAGAAGAAAGAGAGAAAGGGATAGAAGGAATATTCAAAGAAATAATGGCAGAAAACATTAAGATGCATATTCAAGAACACCAATAACCTCAAACAGGATAAACACAAAGAGAACCACACCCAGACACATAGTTATCAAATTGTTCTACACTAAGGATAAAGAGAGGATTCTAAAAGCTGCAAGAGAAAAGCAAAGGATTATATGCACACGAATCTAAATAAGAGTAAGTGTTGATATCTCATCAGAAACAATGGAGGCAATAAAGCAGGGACATGAAATATTTAAAGTGCTGAAAGATGACAATTGGCAGCTAAGAATTTTATAACCAGCAAAACTTTCTTTCAAAAATGAGGAGAATATTAAGACATTTTCAGATAAACAGAAGCTGAGAGAGTTCATCACCATTAGACCTGCCCTACAAGCAATGCTGAAGGGAGTTCTTCAGACTGGAAGAAAAGGATACTAGACAGCAGATCCAAGTGGCATAAAGAAATAAAGACCTTCAGTAGCGGTAACCATATGGGTAATTATAAATGCTGGTATTAGTATATAGTATTTTTTGGTACATAACTCCACTTCCTACTTCATACAAATACTAAAATGCAATTGCATAAAATGTCATGATAAATCTATGGTGAAGACAATGTACAAAGATATAATTTGTAACAAGTACAAAAATAAGGTGAGGGAAGGAGGGGTGTAGGAAGAGTGTATGTATATGCTATTGAAATTGAGTTAGTATCAAATAAATTATGATTCTTATAGATTCAGTATGTTAATTTTTAACCTCATGGTAACCAAAAAGAAAATACATGGAAAATATATCCAGATAGAAATGAGAAGGCACTCAATATGGTACAACACAAAAAATAAAAAAATAAAGTAGTCATTAATGGAAGTGAGGGACAAAGACAGTATAAGACTTACAAAGTCTAACTAGCAAAACAGCAGAAAAAAGTATTTTCAGTAGTGACGTTAAATGTAAGTATAATAAAGTTTCCAGTTAAAAGGAGGAGTTGGCAGAATGGATTAAAAAAAAAAAAAAAAAGCATGACCCAACCATATGCTCTTTATAAGAGACTCACCTTAAGTTTAAAACATAAGTAGTAGGGAGCAGATGTAGCTCAGTGGTTGAGCACCTGCTTCCCATGTATGAGGTCCTAGGTTCAATCCCTGGTACCTCCTAAAACAAACAGACAAACAAAGAAAAAAACCCGTAAGTAGGTGGAAAGTGAAAGATGGATGCAAGTAGTAACCAAAAGAGACTTGTAATAGCTATACTAGTATCAGATTTTAAGTCAAAAACTGTTGTGAGGGACAAAGACAATTCAACAAGAAAGCATAACAATTATAAATATATATTACCTAACAGCAGAACTCCAAAATATATGAAGCAAATACGGACAGATCTGAAGGGAGAAATAGATGATTCTACATTAATAATAGAAGATTTCAATACACCACTTTCAAACATGCATAGAACATCTAGACAGAAGATCAATAAGGAAACAGAATATATGAACAATAAGCAGCAGATGTTTATAGAACACTTCACCAAACAGCAGTAGAATACACATTCTTCTTTAGGGCACATGAATCATTCTCCAGGATAGACCATATGTTAGGTCTCAAAACCAGTTTCAATAAATTAAAAAGTATTGAAATCATACAATGTATCTTCTCCAACCATAATTTAAAGGAATTAGAAATCAATAACAGAGGGATAAATGGAAAATTCACAAATATGGGGAAAGTAAACTACATACTCTGGAATAGCAAATGGATCAAAGAAGAAGTCACGAAGGAAATTAGGAAATATCTTGAGCCAAATGAAAATGTAAACACAACATACCAAAACTTATGGGGTGCAGCAAAGGCAGTGCTGGCGTGGAAATTTATAGCTCTAAATGCTTACATTAAAAAAGAAGAAAGATGTCAAAGATCTAACCTCAAAAATTGGAGGATCTAGAAAAAGGAGAAAAGGAAACCCAAGCTGAGCAGAAGGAAGGAAATAACAAAGATTAGAGTGGAGATAAATGAAATAGAGAATAAAAAGCAACAGAGTATCAGCAAAACCAAAAGTTTTTTCTTTGAAAAGATCAATCACATCAACAAACATTGGGCTAGACTGAGAAAGCAAAAAAGGGAGAGGACATAAAAAACTAAAATTAGAAATGAAAAGGGGACATTACTACTGACCTCACAGAAATAAAAAGGACTGTAAGAATATTATGAACAACTATATGCCAACAAACTAGATAACCTAGGTGATATGGGAAAATTCCTAGAACCTGAACTACGTGCCTTGACACATGAAGAAACTGAAGATCTCTACAGACCAATAACAAGTAAAAGATTGATCGAGTAATCAAAAACCTCCCCAAAAGAAAAGCCCAGGACTAGATGGCTTCCCTGGTGAATTTTACCAAATATTCCAAGAAGAATGAACACCATTCCTGCTCAAACTGTTCCAAAAATGGAATTGAAGAGGACACCCTTTTTAATTCATTCTATGAGGCCAATGCCCCAATACCAATGCCAGATAAATATACCAAAACAAAATAAAATTATAGACCAATATCCGTTATGAATATAGGTGAAAAAATCCCCAGCAAAATACTAGCAAACACAATTCAACAGCACTCCCTGAAATGCAAGAGGGGTTCAACATACAAAAATTAATGTAATACAACACATTAATAGACAAAGGAAAAAAACATGTTCATCTCAAATGATGCAGAAAAGACATTTGACAAAATCCAGCATGCTTCTTGATAAAAACACTTAGAAAACTTCTAATAGAAGGAAACTTACTCAACATGATAAAGGGCATATATGAAAAACCCACAGCTAGCATCAAGCTCAATGGTAAAAGACTGAAAGCTTTCCCTCTAAAATCAGGAACAAGACAAGGATGCCTACTGTCGCCATTATTATTCAACATTTTATTGAAAGTTTTAGCTAGAACAATTAAGTAAGAGAAAGAAATAAAGGAATCCAAATTTGAAAGGAAGAAGTAAAACTTTCCCTAATTGCAGATGACATGATCCTATATACAGAAAACCCTGAAAAATCCACAACAAAGTTATTAGAACCAATAAATGAATTCAGCAGAATGGTGGGGTACAAGATCAACATGCAAAAATCAGTAGTGTTTCTATACACTAGTAATGATCTGAAGAAGAAATCAAGAAAAAAATTCCATTTACAATAGCAACTTAAAAAATCAAATGCCTAGGAATAAATTTTTCAGAGGATATAAAGGACTTGTACATAAAAAACTACAAAACATTGGTAAATGAAATCAAAGAAGACAAATAAATGGAAGGACATTCTGTATTCATGGAATGGAAGACTAAATATTGTTAAAATGTCAATTTTACAAAGCGATTTATAGATTCAATGCAATTCCAATAAAAATTCCAACAACCTTTTTTGCAGAAATGGAAAAGCCAATCATCAAATTTATACGGAAGGGTAAGGAATCCTGAATACCCAAAGCCATCTTGAAACAGAAGAACAAATTTGGAGGACTCACACGTCACCATCTTAAAATGTATTACAAAACTATGGTAATCAAAACAGCATGGTACTGGCAAAAGGACAGATGTATAGAACAATGGAATTGAATTGAGAGTTCAAAATCGACTCTCAAACTATGGTCTACTCAATTGGGAAAGTAAAGTCTTCAACAAACAGTGCTGGGAAAACTGGATCGCCATATGCCAAAGAATGAAGGTGGACTACTACTTCACATCAGTTACAAAAATCAGTTCAACATGGAGCAAAGGCCTAAATATCAGAAGCAGAACTATAAAACTCCTAGAATTAAATGTAGGAGAGCATCTTCAGAACCTTGCGTTAGGCCATCGTTTCTTAAGCTTTATACCCAAAGCACCAAGCAGCAAAAGAAAAAACAGATAAATGGGATCAACAAAGATGAACCTTGAAGATAGTAGGGTGAGTGAAATAAGCCAGGCATGAAAAAAGGACAAATATTGAATGACCTTACTGATATGAAATAATTAAAACAAGCAAATTCATAGTCAGAAACTGCAATATAGGTTACCAGGGTTCAGGGTGGGTGGAGGGAATGGCGAGTTAATGCTTAACTTGTACTGAGTTTCTGTTTGCATTGGTGGAAAAGTTTTGGTAGTGGATGGTGCTGGTGGTAACAGATTTGAATGTAGTTAGGGAAGTTTTAGGTCATAGCTGTGTTACTACAATACAAATTTTTACAAAACTACCTAGGACTGTACAACCCAAACCGTGAACCCTAATATAAACCATGGAATATAGTTAGTAGCACAATTATTAAAATGTTCTTTCATCAATTGTAACAAACGTACCACTCAAATGCAAGGTATTAATAATAATAGAGTAATAATAAAGAATATATTTTTTGCATGATTTTAATAAATCCACAACTTCTCTAATAAAGAAAAGAAATTTAAAAAAACAGCAACACAAGTATCAGAGAGCTAGACTACTTAACTAGGTAAGAGATATTCTGACCTATAAACCAAGGTACCAGTTGGAAGGAAAACCATTTCAAATGCATTGGCACCCCAAGAGAACCATTTGATTTTTTTCTCATCTTTTATTTTTTTCCACAATTAGATTAGGAGAAGAAAAAAATAAGGAGGGACACTTGAAAACACATACAACCTACTTCTTTGGTCAGTTTTTAGTTGACTGTTGAAAAGTTATCAGGGTACGTAGACATTCCCTAGCGCCATAGTCAAACCCTAAGGCAGTGTCTCCCAATATTTACCAGACAATAGAGTCACCTGAGAAGCTTATTATAACTGCATGTCCCTGCCCCTCCCACAGCTTCTGATTCATAATGTCTGGAGCAAGGGGCCAGAAATCTATATCTAACTTCCTTCCCCGGGGAATTCTAATGCAAGTCATCTAGGCAACCTACTTGCCGTAAACTGCCCTGGGAGAGATCTCAAAATTGGAGATTTGGGGAAAATTATTCTGCCAGAGACAAAAGTTCTAAAGGGGCGAGAAACCAGGTCATTTATTAATTGCTCTTTAGATAACTAATTATGCCTTGGGGTGGCGTTTCTAAATTTTATATCGTCTTGGTGATAGCAATGAATGATGAGTAGTTGTTTATAATGATTGTTTAATAAATGGTTCAGGAAGCGGCTGTGGCTCAATTGGTTGGGCTCCTGACTACCATATGGGAGGCCCTGGGTTCAATTCCGGGGCTTCCTGGTGAAGGCAAGCTGGCCCACGTGGCACTGAGAGCTGATGCAACAAAGGGATACAAGCAGACACAGAAAAACACAAAAGCAAATGGAAACAGCGAGCACAAGCAGCAAGGGGGGGGGGGATAAATACATAAAATCTTTAAAAAAAAATGGTTCAATTTTTTAAAGGTTAAGAATAATAGGGTGGTTAAGAATGGGGATATTATCTTCTGTGATTTGGTGAACCACTCTTCTGAGATGCCTGCTTGCTCAGCACGTGAAGCTGTGGCTTGAGCACTTGGGAGCACTTTACATGGATTGAGAAGGAATTACTGCCTAGAAGGAAAGACGTTTTAGAGTCTTAACCTTAACATCAAGGTGATGGTAAACCTCGTGGTCTTTGCCTAGTTCATGCACACCAGAAAGATTGTTGTTTCCTTTTAACAGAGATGAGAGGAGCAGTGCTCCTAGTATCTGTGGCATTTTAGTCAATTTAGACTGAGTACCATAGATTTCTCATAAAGTTCTGCACAAATTGCCAGGACGTTAGTTATTCCATCAGTGAGAAGGAGCATAAGTAATAATAGTGATGTAAATAATCATCCTGTAAACTCTTTATTGCTAAGGAGTTCAACACGAGGTCATGTGTTCTGAACATCTGGTTGAATGACTGGATTGTGAATTATCAAGGTCTTGTGGAGAAGGCTGAGAGCTGGCTGCTATCTTCAGGTTTCCTGCGTCTTTGTGAAAATACCCAGAATAGTCAGTGAGGCTCAGTAGGAAATTGGCCAGCCCATGCTGAGGTGATGGGGAAACCGCTTTCTTCACCCCTGCTTAGGAAAGGGAATGAAGAAGAGAACTCTCCTAGTTGTCACAGAGTTCCTGGCAGATTGTGATAGGTTGCAAAATGGCCACAAATTCTTCCTGTCCCTCTGTGTAGCATGACTTCGCCGCTTCTGTCAAGAAGTGGATTGGATTCTCTCTCTCCATCTCTTGAAGCCAGTCTTGGCCTCGTGACTTGCTTTGCGCAATGGGCGTTGGTGGGTGTGATACAAGGAAGGCCTTGAGGAGAGCGTGCGCCTTGGGGCTTGCTTTCTCTTGCCCCCCTTGGGAAGTGTGTAGCCGCCACCATGAGACCAAGTCTGGGCTGGCCTCCTGGACGGTGGGTGGCACCTCCGCTGATAGCCAACAACCGACAGCCGTCCCCACCTCTGAACACGTGAGTGTGACCACCCGTGGCCACCCAGCTCCAGTCAGTACACAGACTTGGGAGCGGTAATAAAGTTGTTCTTGTTTTAAGCTTCTCAGTTTTAGGGTTGTTTGTTATGCAGTGAAAGCTACCTGATACAGTACGTGTCTCTTTAAAGGCACTTTACACTTTAATTTTGGAGAGGGGAGTAGTTGTCAGTTTCTCTCTTTTGGCAAAATTGTTGAGGGCAAAAATGGTTTCTTGTCCATTGTATCAGGCACATCTTGTATATCTAATGCGATTATTCTGGCCTAACCTGCCTCTCGAAGCCCAGGTACTTGCTCTGCCTCGGGCGCTGCCATAGCCTCCAGCCTCCCTGCTGGACTTGGAGGAAATGCCGTATAGGACCTGGCTCCCTCGGAGCTGCTCAAGGGCCAGATGATGCAACTCGGATCAGCTCCCTTTCTTTCCTCCGGATGGGCTTTGTGAGGCTGGCTTTCCTGTGGAGCCTGCGTGCGTCTGCTAGGCAACCAGCAGTGTTTCTTTCAAGGCGGGTCTGGAGGCTGCGGCTCCGCTGTAAAGCACCACCTGGAATTGGCTCCATCTATGCCTCCCTCACCTTTTTCCCTCACTCTTCCTGCTCTGGGATTCTACCTTCCAAATAAAGTGTCCACACTCAGTCTCGGCTGTTTTCTAGGGAACTCTAAGATCCTCATTTTGTATTCTTAGCATGCCCAACATTTCCTAGCTCAGTATTCACTTGTTGCAATCAACCGAAGGATTCTATCAGAAACACTGCCCAGTACAATGCAGAGACCTGGACTCACAGGGGTCTAACCTTGGCTCCAGTATAGCGAGAAAAGCCTTAGGTATTGTGATAGATTGAGTTATGTACCCCAGTTTAGACATGTTCTTAATCTGTGGATATGAACCCATTGCACATGTTATTTTTAGTTAAGCTGTGGCCCATGAAGAGAATAAACCAGG
>JAQZBX010062630.1:0-16853 GCA_029593785.1 Cabassous unicinctus
ACCTCTGAAAAATCAGTTTATCTCCTGAATTTTGAATATACAAATCTTCTTAACGGATCTATTTAAGGTAGTTAAAAGACAATTCCCATGTATTGTTCTCACACTCTTGGGTCATTTTACCTTTTTATTTTTTTTAACTTTTTTTCCAGCCATCAAAATAGCTATTTGAAAGGAAGCAATTAACTACTCTTCAAAACACCATTTTTATATTTAGTTTAAAGGAACTTGTAACAGAAATTCAGTGACTAGTTCCCACAAACTAGATTCTACTTTCTTTTTCATTTTATTTTTTCTTTCAAAAGAGCTAGAACTTTAACCATGTAAAGCTTCAGATTATATTCCAAAGAAAGCTGCATTTCAGCCTAAGGCTTAGATGTTCAGGCAGACATTAACTTTTCAAAAATAGATTCTTTTTAGTCAAAAACAGAAGAGGCAAATTGGGCGACATGATTTCTTAGTTACTTCCTGAAACCGAAGACTTAAATCCTGACCGGCGAGAAAGCTAAAAACATAAATGAGAAGTGTTTACAGATCAAATGGGAGAAAAAGAACAAGCAGTACGTACATGATAGAACCAGCAGGTGCTCCCACAGTAAATCCTTGAATTGGAGGCTCTCTTCACAGATTTCAGAGGCAACAAGGAGACTTCAGCAAACTTGACTTTAAGAAGAAATTAGAACTTGTCACATGAGCTATCTGCACTGAGGAAGTGAACCTTCATTTCAGTTTCGTTTAAAATCTGACTAAATCAGCGACCTCTAGCCTTCTCTCTGTGGTTTTGGGGACAGTGTGAGTACAGTAAGCCATCAAGAAGAGCCTCCAAGTTTCCTCAAAAAGTTGATCATAGAGCTACCATATGACCTGCAATATCACTTCTAGATACATACCCAAAAGAATTGAGAGCAGGGACTTGGACAGATATCTGTACACCAATGTTCATAGCAGCATTATTCACAATTCCAAAAGGTAGAAGCAACCCAAGTGTTCATCAGCAGATGAAAGGATAAACAAAATGTGGCATACACACGCAGTGGAATATTATTCAGCCATTAAAAGTAATGAAGTTCTGATAAATGTTACAATGTGGATGAACCTTGATGATATCATGTGAAGTGAAATAAGCCAGACACAAAAGCACAGATATTGTATGATTCATGTATATGAAATAAGGAGAATATGCAAATACATAGAGACAGAATTCAGAGTACAGGTTACCAGGGACAGAGGAGAGGGAAAATAGGGAGTTAATGCATAATGGATACAGGGTCTCTGTTTGGGGTAATGTGAAAGTCCAGTAACGGATGGTGGTGATTGTGGCACAACATTATGAGTGTGATTAATCCCATTGAATTGTATGACTGGGAGTGGTTGAGATGGGAAAGTTTATGTTGCATATATGTTTCTTTCTTTTTTTTTTTTAAAGATTTATTTATTTACTTGATCCATTTTAAACGCCCCCCTCCCCATTTGCTGTTTTGTGTCCATTCGCTGGGCAATTCTCTGTGTCTGTTTCATCTCTTCTCATCCTCCTCCTCCAGTCTTCACCAGGATTCGATCCTGGAGACCTCCGATGTAGGAGAGAGGTGTTCTGCCATCTGCGCCACCTCGGCTCCTGGTTTTCGGAGCTTTCGGAGCATCTCGTCTTGTCTCTCCTTTTTACATCATCATCTTGCTGCATGGCTCCCGGGGCCTGGCGGCTCACCGGCACACAGAGCCTGGCAGCCCACGCGCCTTCTATATATATTTTTTAATTTTACCGGGAGGTCCCAGGGATCGAACCCAGGTCCCTCCATATGGCAGACGGACGCCCAACCATTTTAGCCACATTCGCCCCCTGCATATATGTTTCCACAATTTAAAAAAAAAAAAGACTAAAGAGACACTGGCAATTAAATGCAATACATGATTCTGGACTGTTTAATAATAGAGGAGAAAATTCCCAAAAAGGACATTATTGGGACATATAAAAAATTGGAATGCACATTGTCAGCTTTATATCAATGTTAAATTTCCTGAATTTGATAACTGTACTTAAGATAGTTATAAAAGTGGTCTTAAGAAATATATTGGAAGTACTAAATGTTCAAGGAGCATGAACACAACCTACTCACTTTAGAAAACGGATAGATGGATGGATGGAAGGATGGATGGATGGAATGAGAAGGCAAATGTAGCAAAATGTTAAAAGTTGGTGGATCTTTATCTGGATGGAGTGTATGTTAGAGTTCTTGGTATGGATTTTGTATTAATTTTGTATTAATTTTGCAACTGTCCTATAAAGTTGAAAGTATTTCAAAAAACAAAGTTAAAAAAAAAAAAGAAGATCTCCCGGTAGAGCTCAGTAAGACCAACTCAACAAAGTAAGAGCAATACAAGTTTACCCTTTAATTTTGATAATTCACTCTTATTTTAAAAATACCAGTTTTCAGATGGAAAAAATTTTGTTGTGAAGAGATCAGGATTAAGTGCCTAAAATCTCAGTTCCCTCCATGATTTCCTAGGAAAACCTGTCTTATCCCTTTTTAAAAAAAGATTTGTTTTATTTATTCCTCTCCCCCCCCCCTTTTTTTGAGGTTCCAGGGGCGAGGGATTGAACCCAGGACATTGTACCTGGGAAGCCGGCAGGTGCTCAACCCCTTGAGCCGCATCGGCTCCCTGTCTTATTCCTTTTAACACAATTCATTCATAATCATAATTGTTTAATCCTCACTCAGCCATTCCTTCTTTCATCAATTCAAAATATCTTTATTCATAGTAATAGATATTAGTATATTCATGGAACAAAATATACATCTATATATACCTAACTGCTAGTTATCTAGGAGGGGGTGTAGGAACAAGATAAACTCTGATTTCTAAAATTTGCATTTTTATAATTACTGAGGTTGAGCATCTTTTCATACATGTATTGACCATTTGAGTTTTCTATGAATGGTCTGTTATATATCTTTTGCTCATTCTTCTATTGCATTGCCTTCTCTTAGCGATTTGTAGGAGTTTTTAATATATTCTGGCTTTGACAGTTATATTCACTAAAAATATCTTCTCTCAAGTCTTTTGCTTATCTTTTAACCTTGTTTATGGTGATATAGAAAATTTATTCAGTTTTTCCCTTTTGATCTATGCTTTTTACGTCTTGTTTTAGAATGTTTTCCTCATCTCAAGACAATAAGATGCACTCATTTTATTCTCATAGTTTTCGAGGATTTTTCATTTTGTTTTGTTTGTTTTGGGGGGGTGTTGTTGCTTATAGGTCTTTAATCCATCTGGAGTTTAGTTTTGTGTATGGTGTGAAGTAGGGAGTTTATTTTGTTTTCCCATTTTGATGCTACCTCTATCATATGCCAAAGTTCCATAAATAGTTGGGTCAGTTTCTGAGCTTATCGATATGATTTTTATTTATTGCTACCTCAATACCACTCAGTTTTAATTAAAACAGCTTTTATCGCTTCTCGGCCTTTTGGCTAAGATCAAGTGTAGTATCTGTTCTTATCAGTTTAATATCTGATACGTCCTCTATCCGAGGACAATATATTAAATGGATTTTTGGAGCTGGGAGATGGAATAGGGGCTTGCTCCGTCCACTCCACGCATCGACCTGGTATTGCAGTACTTCCAGGAACGGTGCAAGAAAAAAAAATTTTGAAAAAAAAACAAAAAAAAAAAAACAGCTTTATAATATGCTTTATGTCTGGTAAGGCAAAATATATAGTATCCCCTCTTTCCTAAGAGAATGGTAATATATTATACATTATTTTCTCCCCATTTTCTTTTTTTTTATTATGGAAGTTGTAGGTTTGCAGAAAAAAACATGCAAAAAGTACAAAGTTCCCAGATACTCTCCCTCACAACATGGTTTTCCCTATTATTCACACTTTGCATGAGTGTGGTACCTTTGTTACAATTGATGAAACAATATTATTATACTATTGAAGCATGCTAGTAAAATAGGGAATCAATAGATGGATCTGGAACATGGCAAGAAGTCCACGAGGATATAAATACCCCCAAGATGGCTGCTGGAAGACTCTCACAGATTGTCCCATTCAGAACAAGATTTCCTCTAGAAGCCAGAAGAAGCCCCAGATAGTCTCAAGGGACCTTATCATTGGGCTCTCCTGGGAGATTGATGGGTGGAGTAATCAATCAAAACAGCAAACTCCTCCCATGCCACTAGCAAAGGGGCGGAATAATTAATGGTTTAAAAAGTAAGTGCAAACAAAGGCCTTTGCACGCTCTCTCTCTCTCTCTCTCCCTTGCCTTTTGACCCCTGTTCTTGCTTTCTGTGCCCTGCTCTTGCAGTGTCATCCCCCCACTGCCTGGATCAATATGCAAGGAAAACCCGGGCATTTATAATCTATAATGGGAAATTGTATTCTATAAATCAGCCCTCTTTGTCACTCTTCAGCCCCTTCCTCTCTACCTGGGACCTATGATCTGTTATTTTCTCCCATTTCTCTTCTCACCATTCCTTAATAAATTACTGGCCTAACTAACCTAGCGTGCTCTTTAAATTCATTTTCTGCAGTTTAGCCAAGGACCTAAACAAAATCCAGTTACACTATTAACTATAGTCCATAATTTACATTAGGATTCACTGTCTGTGTTGTACTCCACATTGTTTTTTAACTTAACACTGTGTTGAGAAAAATTATTCAATACTTAGATGTAGGCAATAGAGATGTCCAGGTATCATTTCAGTGGAATGCTGGGCATTGTCTAGGGGACTCTTAGGGGATTATCTGATTCCATGAGTGTACCTTTGATCGACTTCCTATTGACTAGGCTATTTTACAACTGTAGAGGTAGACTGAAGTTGTAAAAAACTGATAACTATGCAAATGATTCCTGTACATAGCAATGCCAATAAATTTGGTCTAGTAGACTACAGAGTAGAGAATATACATTTTTGGCACTTAAATTCTAATTTGTACCAGTTTAAAATCTGTGATGGTTAAGTTCATGTGTCAGCTTGGCTAGGTTATGGTGTCCAGTTGTTTGGTCAAGCATGCACTGGCCCGATATTTATTGTGAGGCTATTTCATGGATTTAAATCAACAGCAAGTTTATTGCATTTATAGCTGATTACATCCACAATCAACTGAGGAGATTGCCTTCAACAATGAGAGAAGTCTCATCCAATCAGTTGAAAGCCTTAAAAAGAGAAATGATAGTTCAGCAGTCAGAAAGGAGAATTTCCATCTCTACTTCAGCCAGCCAGCTTCTCCTGGGTAATTCATCAAAAACCTTCATTGGAGTTCCCAGCTTGTGTCCTGTCCTGTGGAATTTGGACTTGTCCTTTCCCACAGTCACATGAGCCAGTTCCTATTTAAAAATCTCATATTTATATTATATATATCCTGCCAGTTCTGTTTCCCTAAAGAACCCTGACTAATACAGATTTTAGTACCAAGAGAGAGGGTTGCTGCTATTGCAAATACTGAAAATGTGGTAACAGCTTTGTGGTTGGGTGATGGGTAGAGGCTAGGAGAATTGTGAGATGCTTGATGGAAAAAGCCTAGATTGCTTTGAAGAGATTGTTGGTTGAAATATGGATGCTAAAGGTACTTCCAATGAGGCATTAGAAGGAAATGATGAATATGTTCTTGGAAAGTGGAGGAGAGGCAATCCTTGTTTTAAAGTGGCAGAGAACTTGGTGAGTTCTGATGTAGGACAGAAAGCAAAACTTGAAGTGATGAACTTGGATATTTCGCTGAGGAAATTTCCAAACTAAGTGTGGAAGTGCAACCTGATTTCTCCTTGCAACTTATAGTGAAATGAGAAAGGAAAGGAATAAGCTAAGACTGAATCCCTAAGCACAAAGAAACCAGAAATTTATTATTTGGAAAATCTGAGCTTATCCAGACATTGTGCTCTGAGATTAGGGCCAGAAATGGCTCTATCAAGGAACTTCTTGAGCTTCCAAAAAGCAAATCCCCAGAGAATAGATCTCCTGTGACGTTTTAACTAAGCATGGATCCAGCCAGCCATTTCAGAAGAAGTCAAGATTGGAAATGCATCTATGCAGGAAGGATCTGTGGAAAGTTCTTCTGTCCACTGGTTTGGACCTCTGTGAAGTACATGCAAAGCTGACAAGTTTTTCTGAAATTTATATGAGCAGAACCACTGCCAACCTGACTGAAAGGGACAGAGAAGGGATAAATTGAAGGAAGAATGACTTCAAGAGCAGAGCCATGGAAGCCAAGGTCTAGACCAAAGATATCTCCTTGGGTCAAGAGAGCAGGACCAGCCAAGTGTGTGGAAAGGATGAGTCAACCCCTATACTTGGAATGGGTGGGCTTTGTGCCCCAATTGTTCAGGAAAAGTGCTGCCACATCAATGCTTGGAGAGGGTGGGGCCTGTGCCACAGAATTCAGGGAGAACCTGGCTGCCACCCAGATGCTCATGCACAGAGATGGTGGAACCTTCACCCCAGTGTTTGGGGAGAGCATAGCCATTGTGCAAGCACTTGGAAGCAATGGGACTACTGCTCCATCAGGCCCAGAGGACAAAACACCAATCCATAGATGACTCTCAGACTCTGAAATCTAATAGAGTTTTCCCTGCTGGATTTTGGAATTGTTTGAGACTCATGACCCCTGTTTTCCTTCCAATTTCTCCCTTCTGGAATGGGACTATCTATCCTATTCCTGTCCTTCCCTTGTATATTGGAAGTAGATAACTTGTTTTCTAGATATCACACGTACACAGACCAAGGGGAATTGCTTGCCCCAGGACAGACCACACCTATGACCTATTTTGATAAGATTTTGTACTTAGCCTTGCATCTGAAATAACTTAAGGCTTTGGGGATGATGTAATGGAATGTATTTTGCGTGAATAAAGAACATGTCTTTTTGGGGGTCCAGAGGGTGGAGTGTGGTGGTTTGAAACTGTATGTACCCCGGAAAAAAACATGCTCTTAAACTTAAACCATTCCTGTGGGTGTGAACCCATTGTAAGTAGGACCTTTTGATGAAGTTATTTCAGTTACAGTAAGGGACTCAATAAAGATGGGTCTTAATCCTATTATTGGAGTCCTTTATAAGCAGAATGAAATTCAGACAGAGAGAAAGCCAAGGGAAGCAAGAAGCTGAAATTCAACGGAACACAGAGAAGAATGGAGAGGTCAGGAAAGGCTGCCATGTGCATTGCCATGTGACAGAGGGGCCAAGGACCTACCCAGAACACCAGTCTTCAGGAAGAAAGCATTACCTTGATGGCACCTTGATTTTTACTTTCTCTTAGCCTCAAAACTAATGAGCTAATAAATTCTCATTGTTTATACCAACCCGTTGCATGGTATTTGCTTTGGAAGCCAAGGAAACTAAAACAAAATCTCTGACATGTGTTCATTTTATATTTGTATGAGAGTCATGTTAAGTTTTTAAAAACTATACTTCAGCATTAATTAAAATCCTGACAATTACTCCATAGTAGTATACAGAGATAGTCCTCATGTATTTTTAGGGCCATCTACCATATTTTGAATAATCTTCTTATGTTTGGAGAATTTACCACATTATAAATTTTTCTTCTCTATGGTAGAAACCAGAATTCAATCTTCAAGACTCCATTGCGGTTAAGGCACAGTCACGTGACCTAGTCTTTGCTAATCAAACACAACTGTATAAGACATCACTTTGGGAGTGGGAAAGTGAAGAAACAGGCCTTGTAGAATTCAACTTTTGGTGAGGATGGCAGCAGAGATGTTCCTTAAATCAGCAGAGTTTCAGGCATCTGGTCCCCAGTGTTACCTCTATGAGTTGTGGTGTTTGGATCAAAGATTGTGTCTGGCCAGTGGCTTCATAGGTTGAGCAGCTCTCTCTGTGTGCTCTGGGTGATGTTCCTGGCTACATAATATCCTAGTCTGACTGACTGGCTTTTCCAGAGATTCTGTGAGCTTCATAAATTATAAAACTCACATAGTTCAACTCAATAGTGACATCTGCAGGAAAGTTGAGTTTGGAGAAACAAGGGCTAGGACCCAGAGGGTAGTTTGGAAAGGTGTTTTTCCCAGATGTGAACAGAGGAAACTCAAGGAGAAAACTATTGTGGAACTCTCAATGACTTCAAATTCTCTTCCTCTTATCCAATTCTTTTACACATCTGATGTCAAACCTGATATTTTCTTTTAGTCTTGGTGCCTTTATGTGTATTTTTATTTTCAGACACATATTGTTCACTTTTCTTAAGGAGGAAATGTGCATAAAAACAAATCTTTCCTTCAAAGTAAAGATTGTATGCAACAATTTTTTAGAAGGGACTGTAGCTGTTTGGCAGTTTGATGTAATTATGAATTCCAAAAATAGATATTGAATCATGCTTGTAAACTGATCTGTTAATCTGGGCATGATTAAGCTATGATTAGGGCATTAACTGGGCCACATCAGTAGGGCATTGAGCCCCACCCCTTGGTGGGTGGGGGAATCAAATATAAAACGCATGGCAAGAACAGAGTTGAAGCAGTTTTGATGTTGGAGTTTTGATCTGGAGCCCGGGGAGGCGAGCAGACGGAGGAGCTTGGTCATGAGGAAGGAGAGAAGCCCCGGGATAGAGACTAGCCATTCGCCTGATAGTCTACAGCTGGCCTTGTGGAGAGAAGCAAAGCCTAGAGAGCCTCATAGTCTACAGCTGACCTTGTGGAGGAAACAGAGGAGCTAAGCCCAGAGAGAAACAGAGCCCCGGGAAGAGAGGAACCCAAGAAGCCTGAACTCTGGCAAACGTCGGCAGCTGTCTTGCTCCAACACATGGCAATGGACTTTGGTGAGGGAAAAAACTTACACTTTATGGCCTGGTAACTGTGGACTTCTACCCCAAATAAATACCCTTTATAAAGACCAACCTATTTCTGGTATTTTGCATCAGCACTCCTTTGGCTGACTAATACAGGGACCATTATTTTTTCAGTCATTATTTCTCTGCTGGATAAGATCTATAAACCTACACTCAGTATGGACCATTAACATAGTAACTGGGTGCAGTAAAGCCCTTCTACCTCCATTACTGGGTAGTGCCTAAATGGAATTGTGTATGAAATTATTTCTCTGTTTCAGATAATCCTCTACCAACTGGGAAAGGATTAGGGGCTAGTTTGCTATCTAGTGGTGATTTAAACAGGATTTAGGGCAGCAACTGCCATTTAAATGTCTTCTCATGTTTATTTATAAATCTATAAATGAATTCCAGATTCACCCTGAAACAATTTGGTCCCAAAATGATACAGGACTCTCAGGGACATAGCTACTTCTTTCTATTCTGTCTTTGGACTCAAGAACAAATCAGAGACTATGTTTATTCCACACTGATATACTGTGACCCATGATTAATATGTAGGTTTTAGAAGAAACCAAAAGGGAAGCAGATGTGGCTCAAGTGACTGAGCTCCCACCTACTACATGGGAGGTCCTGGGTTTGGTTCCCAGTGCCTCCTTGAGAGAAGTCAAGCAGACAGAGAACACACAGCAAATGGACAGAGAGCAGAGAGTGCCCGCAAAACAGCGGCTGGGAGATGGGGAATAAATTTTAAAAAATAAGTCTTAAAAAAAAAAACAAAAAAACAAAGTTTCACTGGTAGAAGGCAAGGAGAATACAAATGGGTTTTCTTTTACGGCAAAAAGAACACGTGACATTAACTGCCATTGTTTTTTTTTTTTTTCTTCTGTTGCTGTCACTTCATGGGCTGAGTGAAAAGCTTAAAAGCTTTTGTAGTTGTCTTGGTTCTGCCACCTAGTGGTTATAAGGTCTAAAACACGTAAGTTAACCTACCCATGGTCATTTTCCCTGTGCATAAGTAGTGCAGAGATACTGACTTCATGGAAGCTGAATAGTGTGAGACACCATCAGTAGAATGCAATTATAATACTTCCCCATGAGGTGGTAAGATTTTGTGGTTCTGACTAATTATTTCTAGGTCTGCTGTCTTTGCAAAACAAAATTTTAATAAAATATTGAATGTTAGGATAGACAATTAGAGCAAGTGCTACCTTTTGGGATCTTTATTTGGAATACTAACACACTTGCACTCATTTATCAGTGTTTCATTTGGCATCTTTTTGTATGTGGGATTGAGAGGGGTCTCATTACTACTGCTTGAAAAAAAGCAACAAGTATTTTCTTGGAGGAAACAAAATCCTATTTAAGAGTTTTGTTATTTATGTGATTGTTTAGTATTGTTTTTGTGCAGTAGAATGCACAGTGCTGCTTCTAGACACTGTATCAGGAGAAGGGGTTGGTAGTATGAGGCATCTGCAGGAAGTTTGATCTTGTCCCCCACACTAGCAGGCCTATATCCTTTCTCAATAATTTTGGTATCTTGTTGTCTGGGTAACATAAAAAGTGGGATAGGATAAATGGAATTAACTGAATTTAAGCATTATCAAGAACGTGGTAAAGTAAAAATTTTTATTAGACTCTGTGCTGATTTGAGTCTTTTGTGGACCCCAGAAAATCCTGTTCTTAAAGCGAACCCATTCCTGTGCCTGTAAACCCATTATAGATGGGACCTTTTTATTAGATTCAGTTAGCAGGGGTTCTTAACCTTTTTTGTTCCACAGACCACCTTGCCAGTCAGGTGAAAACCACAGACTCCTTACTAAGTCCACACTATACTGAGTATTATTTAATAAATATATCACACCCACACTAACATGTGCCCACAAGAATAATGTTTTTTTGAATTTCAATTTAAGCTCACGGACCCCTTGTTAAGAACCCCGGAGTTAAGGGACCTTTGACTAGATCACTTTTGATTAAATTGCTTCAGTTAAGGGCTTTTGATTAGATTGTGGGACCCAGGGTGAGTCTTAATGCTCTTCCTGGAGTCCTTTATAAACGGAGGACTAAAAGCAGCAGACACAGAAAAAAGCAGCAGAGACAGAGTTCTCCAGAAGTTGACGAGCCCAGGAAAGAGAAAAGCCACAGGCCCAGAGGACAGGGGAGAGACGAGCAGACCAGCCTTGTTTCCTGCCATGTGCCTGATCACCCACAACTGCAAGCTGGTGAGAAAACATCTCTTGATGATGCCTTGGTTTGGACACTTTCATGGTCTCAGAATTGTAAGCTTTTAACCTAATAAATTCCCATTATAAAAGCCAACACATTTCTGGTATATTGTTCCTAGCAGCCTTTAGCTAAGAATTTGTACTCTCTAGGGTAATAACTAAAAGAATAGTAAAAGAATTTATAAATGACAAGTTAATAGAGGGGAAAAATGATTATTCTAAAGTAAGGCAATAAAGCAGAGAAAAAGGAACATAAAACAATTGGGCCAAATAGAAAATAAATAGTAAGATGACAGATATAAACCCAATCATATTAGTAATAATAATAAAATAATCTAGACTAAATACTCCAAATAAAAGGTAAGATTTTCAGACTGGATTTTAAAAATGCAACTATATGGTGCTTACAAGAGAAATATCTTAGATACAAAAACACAGAAAGGTTAAAAGTAATAGGAGGGTGAAATACCATACAAACACTAGCAACAACGACAAAAAGCTGGTGTAGTAATACAAATATCAAAGTAGACTTTTAAAACAAGAAGCATTACCAGAGAAAAGAAGACCTTTCATAGTGATAAAGAGACAGATCCTCCAGAAAGAGATTATAATTCTAAATCTGTATGCTCCTTAAAACATGGCCTCAGAAAATATAAAGCAAAGATTGACAGAAATAAAGGAGAATAGACAAATCTAAAACCATAACGGGAGACTTTAAATACCTCTTTCAATAGCTGATAGAACAAGCAAATGGAATAAATAAGTAAAGACGTAGAAGCCTGAAAACACAATTAACCATGGGAAGCGGCTGTGGCTCAAGTAATTGAGCTCCTGTTTACCATAAGGAAGACTCAGGTTTGATCCCTGGGACTTCCTGGTAAAAAAAAAAAAAAAGAAAAAAGGTGTCCCAGACCTGTGCACTGCTGAGAGGCACTGGCGCCACAGGGCAAAGCGACACACCAAAAAGACGATGATGCAACCAGATAGAAAAAAACAAAAAACAAAACACAATTAACCAACTTGTCCTAGTTAAGATACATAGAACCCTGTACCCAGCAACAGAATACACATATTTCAAAGGCACATGTAATATTTACCAAAACTATGTGCTAGGCCACAGAGTATTGAAATCATTAAAAGTATGTTCTGGGAAGTGGATGTGGCTCAAGCAATTGAGCTCCTGTCTACTATATAGGAGGTCCAGGGTTCGATTCCCAGGGCCTCCTGGTGATGGCACGCTGGCCCAAGCAGAGAGCTGGCACAGCAAGATGGTGCAACAAAAAGAGACACAGAGGAGAGACAATAGGAGACACAACAGACCAGGGAGCTGAGGTGGGGCAAAAGATTGAGTACCTCTCTCCCACTCCAGAAGGTTCCAGGATTGGTTCCCGGTGCTGCCTAAAGAGAAGACAAGCAGACAGAAGAACACACAGCAAATGGACACAGAAAGCAGACAGTGAGTGCAAAATAAACAATGAGGTGGGGGAGGTGGCAAAATAAATAAATAAATAAATACACCTTTTAAAAAAAGTATGTTCTTTGACAGCAAAATTTTTAAGCTAAACACCAATAACAAAAAGATAATTAGAAAATTATCTTCATTTGAGTAACTCATGGGTCAAAGAAAAAAATCACAATGAAATTAGAAAATACTTTGAACTGAACAAAAGTAAAAATATGACATATCAAAATATGTGGGATAATATGCAACATTAACAGAATGAAGGAAAAAAACCCATCATAATCTCAACAGAGCCAGAAAAGGCATTTGACAAAATCCTGTGCCCCTTCTTGAAAAAAAAAAACGAAACAAAAAACCACTTAGAAAACTAGGATTAGAAGGAAATTTCCTCAGTATATTAAAGGACATATATTAAAAACCCACAAGATCAGGAACAAAACAAGGATGCCCACTGTCACTACTGTTACTCAACATTGTACTAGAGGTCCTAGCCAGAGAAATTAGGTAAGAAAAAGAAATAAAATGCATCTAAATTGGAAAGGAAGAAGTAAAATATTTCCCTATTTGCATATTTCATGATCCTATATACAGAAAATCCTGAAAATCTACAACAAAGTTCCTAGAGCTAATAAATGAATTCACCAAAGAGGCAGGGTACAAGATCAACACCCAAAAATCAGTAGTGTTTCTATTCACAAGCAAGGAACATTTGGAAGAAGAAAACAAGAAAAAAATTCCATTTATAATAGAACTAAAAGATTCACATATCTGGCAATAAATTTAACCAAGGATGTAAAGGACTTGTACATAGGAAACTACAAAACATTGCTAAAAGAAATCGAAGAAGACCTAAATAAATGGAAGGACATTCCATGTTCACGGACTGGAAGAATAAATATTAAGATGTCAATTCTACCCAAAGTGATTTACAGACTCAACACTATCCCAATCAAAATTCCAAGAACTTTCTTTGCAGAAATGGAAAGCCAATCAAATTTATCTGGAAGGGTAAGGGACTCCAAATAGCCAAAGCCATCTTGAAAAAGAACTAAGTTAGTTAGAGGACTCACACTTCCCAATCATAAAACTTATTACAAAGCCACAGTAATCATAACATCATGGTACTGGCATGAGGACAGACATATAGACCAATGGAATAGAATTGAGAGCTCAGAAATAGACCCTCAACATTTATGGTCAACTGATTTTTGACAGGGGGAAAAGACCAATCAATTGGGAAAGAATAGGTTCTTCAACAAATGATACTGGGAGAACTGGATATTCATTTGTCAAAGAATGAAGATGGACCCCTACCTCATACCATATACAAAAATCAGCTCAAAATGGATTAAAGACCTAATATAAGAGCCAGGACTATAAAACTCTTAGGAAAAAAATGGAGAGAAGCATCTTCAGGAACTTGTGGTAGGCAATGGTTTCCCAGAAGTTACACCCAAAGCACAAGCAATGAAAGAAAAAATAGATAAATGGGACCTCCTCAAAATTAAATGGTTTTGCACATCAAAGGACTTTATCATGAAAGTAAAACAACAACCTATATAATGGGAGAAAATATTTGGAAACCACATATCTGATAATGGTTTAATATCCAGAATATATATATAAAGAAATCCTTCAACTCAACAACAAAAAGACAAACAACCCAATTAGAAAATGGGCAAAAGACTTGAATAGACATTTCTCCAAAGAAGATATACAAAGAGCCAAAAAAACACATGAAAAGATGCTCAACTTCATTAGCCATTAGGGAAATGCAAATCAAAACCACAATTAGATACCATTTCACACCTTCTAGAATGGCTACTATTAAAAAAATGGAAAATTAGAAGTCTTGGAGATGTTGTGGAGAAACAACAACACTCATTCATTGCTGGTAAGAATGGAAAATGGTGCATCTGCTATGAAAGACAGCTTGGTAGTTCCTCAGAAAGTTAAGTATAAAATTACCATATGACCTGGCAATCCCACTTGTAGGTATATACCCAAAAGAATTGAAATCAGGGATTCAAACAGATATTTGCAAACCGATGTTCATAGTGGCATTATTTACAATTGCCAAAAAGTAGAAGTAACCCAAGTGTCTATAAATGGAAGAATGGGTAAACTAAATGTGGTATTTATACATAATGAAATTTTAAGCTGTAAACAGGAATAAATTTTTGATACACATGACAACATAGATGAACCTTGAAGACATCATGTTGAGTTAAATAAACCAGACATCAAAGGATAGATATTGTATGATTGCACTTATATGAAATAAGTATAATATGCAAATTCATAGAGATAGAGAGTAGATTACTGGGTACCAGGGGCAGGGGTTGGAAGTGAGGTATGGGGAATCAATGCTTAATGGGTACAGAGTTTCTATTTGGGATGATAGAAAAGTTTTGGTAATGGATAGTGGTGATGGTAGCACAACATCATGAACATAATTAACAGCACTGAATTATATATTTGAATGTGGTTAAAAGGGGAAATTTTAGGTTGTATATATGTTACTAGAATAAAATTATTTTTAAAATCCTTGGAACTGCACAACACAAACCTTGAATCCTAAATTAAACCAGGATTATAGTTAATAGTACAGTTTTTAAAAAGTGCTTTCATCAGTTTTAACAAATATACCGCACTAATGCAAGGTGTTACTAATAGGGTGGTATATGGGAATCCTGTATTTTACATGATTATTCTGTAAACCCACAAGTCCTCTCATAAAAAGAAAAAAGAAAAAAATATGTGGGGTGTAGCTAACACAAGGCTTAGAAGGAAATTATTGCCTCGAAATGCATATATTAGAAAAGAAGAAAAGCTGAAAAGCAATGATCTAAACTGTCCTCTCAAGAAGCGAGGGAAAAACATCAGAGGATATGCTTGCTTTTTCTTTTCTATTTTTTTTGTTGGTCTAAATAAGAGCTCTTGAACTACTTTAGCAGAACATTTTCAGAAAAGCACTGCAGCAAAAATGATGTGCTCTCTACAAACCATATTAAATTGTGCATTTTTGTATTGGAACAGTCAAACTCTGTTAATTTTTTCTTCAAAATAGGAAGGTTCCAGTAGAGAAATAAAATTGAAAATGCCAAAATGGACTATTTTAATGAATTAAAAGAGGTAATATGCATTTTCTGTGCCAAGCACTGTAGGCGTTGAAACCCTTTCACATTCATCAATTTATTTTATCCTGCCAACAATCTAAGGAGTGGTAGTAGTAGTAGTAATATCCCTACATTCGAACTTAAAGTCCACACTTTTTTCAACACCCCTTGCTGCCTGGACTAGATATTATATTTCTAGTCCTGGAGCAGGACTAGAGCAGTATTGTCCTAGAGCTGGCTTGCACTGGTACTGGCTCACGAGAGCTCCTTGTGCCCATCTCTTCCCAACTCCACTTTCAGTGACACTACAAATCACAACTTCTCTCCCCACCCCACCCCCTAAGAGCCAGTTAAACATTTACCAGCATACACTGGGGTGGCAGACTGACTCAGAAGGTGTTGAATATGCTTGTTTTGAGTTCCCTTCTCTTTTTCATTTTGTTCAAGACTTGCATGGTAAGTTGAGATACTGGCCTGAATAAATATAGGCACATAGTTATGTTTCAGATTTCACAGAGTAGTAAAATTTGAAGAAAATATTAGAGGGGCAACTTAGGTTTGCGATCTTTTTAGTTTCTCAAATTAGTATTTTTTTAAACAGATCAATTTTATTGATACATATTAATAAGGCATACAATTCATTCAAAGTGTACAATCAATGGTATTCGGTATAATTACAAAGTTGTGCGTTCATCATCTCAATCATTAATAGAGAATTTTCATTATTTCAATAATAACAACAAACAAAAAACAGACAAGCAAACAAGAAAATTCCTCACCTATCAATCTCTCTGTTTCCCCTGCTGTATTTAGCTGCTGTTTCTGGCTATTCTTGCACAATTATTTGTTTATTAAGCAGTTTTATTGAGATATATTCACATAAAATATTATCTATCCAAAGTATATAATCAATGGCTTTTAGTATAATCACAATATTGTACATTCTTCATCTTAAAATTTTTAGAACAATTTCATTACTCCAAAAAGAAAAACTCCACACCCCTTAGCAATCCTTCTTCAGACCTACAAAACCACTAATCTACTTTCATCTTTATAAATTGATTTATATTTTATATAAATGGAATCATACAATATGTAGTACTCTGTGTCTGGTCTCCTTCACTTAGTTTAATGTTTTATTGTGTGTGTCTGATATTAATATTTTTTAGAATTGACTTACATTTTTTGAGCTTCAAAGAAAAACAGTCTTATATGCAATTCTACCCATATTCATATTTCATGTAATATGTTTATATTTCACATAATATA
>JAQZBX010062632.1:0-16848 GCA_029593785.1 Cabassous unicinctus
CAGATTACCTAAATATTACTCAGAAATTACAGGGATTCCCATGTTCCCCACCACCCACACCTCCAACAACATCCCACACCACCATTCCTCATCCATGTGGTACAATACCTGCAATAGATATACACATCCTGGGGCCTTGCCACCAAGCATAGACGACAGTTCACATCACAAACCACACTCTCTCCCTCCCACCCAGTTCTGCATGGTATATTCTGATGGAAAATGACCTACATCCGTCTCCACTTCGCCACTCAGGACAACCCCCAAAGTCCCAAAAAAGCCCCAGTATTTCAACTGCCCCTCCTCTCCCTGCCCCAAAAATGTCCAGTGGCCACCGGCTCCACCTCACTGTTATAATTTCTTCCATTGCTTGAATCACAATATGTCTACAACAGAACACCACCAAGTCCACTCTAGTCCACAGCACCTCCCCCAATCCTGAGGGGACTTGGAAGGTGATGTCCACTCCACCTCCAAGTGAGAGTGGGCTTATATCCCATGGATATAGTGGATGGGATTATCATGCCTTCAGCTGCAGGCCGTCTCCATTCCCTGTGATGGCTGTTGCCCATCGTCGTCTCCTCGCCAGGTTATTTGGATGAGTCCATTGAGCTGTAGGGTAGGAGTTGCAGCTCCACCGAGATTTCAGGCACAGCTGGCACATAGGTGGGCTAGAGGATACAGTTTCTGGAAGTACACCTAAAAACTGCATCACATATAGGTTTGAGTAGAAGGGACTGATGGACCATGTGCAGGGATGACTTATTTGAGTCCAACTCTGTCACTCTCAGGAACACAGATGCCAATGAAGAGCCCACTAATTAGGCATCAATCTCTGGGGCTATCCCCACTTGTATAGGACCTGGGTGTCACCAGAGCCCTCAGGGGTCTCTCAGTGTGGAGTGATATTAGGGAACCAATCTTTAAATGATCTCCCTACTAAAATAATTAACATTTTGCAGGAATTAGGTATACAGGATAATTTAAAATATATATCTTATGTGGAGACAATAACAGGGGAAGATTCTGGTGTGGCAGAATCAGTTTTGAGATTAATTTTCTGGTAGATCCTCACATGGCAGTGGTATGTAGATGACTAGTGGTAGCTTCTCAGATTTTCTGATGAGCTCAAAAGTTGGTTTGTTGGATGAAACACTTTTCACATGTGCTGCACTTGATGGGCTTCTCCACTATGAGAATCTTCTGTTGCACATGGAGGTCTGATGTCTGGAAGAAACTTGTGACACTTGGCACAAACAAATGGTCTCACATTCCTGTGTTTTCTCTGGTGGAATCATATTCTTGTGTTTTCTCTGGTGGGATCTAGCTGAGAGGGATAACTAATGATCCTGGGACCATTCTCACACTTGTATGATTTTGGAGACTGTGGACTCTTTCTTGGTTTATCCCACATCTGAATGTTCCATCATCATTTTGGTTGATAGGGCCAGGCTTAGGGATGGCTTGATCTGTCCTGAGGAGAAACTGTGGTTCCACCTCCATAGGGACATCTTTATAAGAGGAACCTCCTAGGGATCCTTCCTGGGATAAGAAGGAGCCAAGCTCAGCTTTTCTGGAGTAATGTTGGTTCTCCCAAGAACCACTCCGCTCTTCAGGATTAGGGCAATCATCTTCCTGAATAATAACTAGAGAAGGTACTTGATTGCCTCAACTAGTAGTACTGTCATTTACTTGACTGGAATATTACACAGATGTTGATATTCATCTGTTTGTCCTATTTGATGGGGAATATCTTGGGGACCTGGAAGGGTGTCCTCATGCTCTCTCCTCTTTTGGTTCTTACTGGCATTTGTTCCATGAGATGAATGACTTCTCTTAAAGTCATATTCTCAGAGAAGTGGGTTTCCTGTCCCTGCATATGGACATGGACAAAATTAAGTGACATCATGCAATCATTGGTCTGATCTTCCATGAGTTTCCCCAGGTTTCTTCCACTTGAATCCCAGTTCTTTCTCAAAGTGGACCTGTATCTGCAGTATCTATTCATCATAAACTGTTCCAGGACCAATTGAGAAATAATTTCTTCCTTGCTGTTTTTTTCTTGCTACAGCCACAAGTGAAATACCTTACAGAGTCTTTTTAGTTCCTGCTTTTCAAATGAGCCACTGTTGGCTTGATATAACCTGAGCTGAGGGCCCTGAAACTTAGAGTTCCCATCCCTCTTCTAGATATCATGTCCTTGTATTGGTCCTTGTATTTGGTTTTCATAGTTTGTGAGGCCAAACACAAAGAGGTTGATCTCTTTGATATATCTTAGCAGGGTTTTTTACGCTTCCTGTATTTCGATATTTTTTTATCATTAAATCTAGTTAATTTTTGGCCTTTATTTCTTCAAATATTTTTCTTCCTCTTTCTCTCCTCTCCTTCTAGTTGTCCTTTTACATGGAAGTTGGTATAGTTAATGTTGTCTCACAGGTGACTGAGGTTTTATTAATTTTTCCTCAGTAATTTTTAGTTGGTTTCTGAAGAGTGGATTACATTTATAAGATCAAGGTTCATTCTTTTGCGAAGTGGATATGGCTGAAGTGATTGGGCTCCAGTCTACCATATAGAAGGCCCAGGGTTTGATTCCTGTAGCCTCCTGGTGAAAAGCTAGCTGGCCTGTGTGGCGAGCTGGCCCGAGTGGAAAGCTGGCCAACACAGAGTGCAGGCCTGTGCAGGAGTGCTGGCCCATGCAGGAGTGCTGGCCCATATAGAGAATTGGCACAGCAAGTTGATGCAACAAAAAAAAGACACAGAAGAGAACAATAGGAGACACAGCAGACCAGGGAGCTGAGGTGGTACAAGAGATTCAGCAGCTCTCTCCACTCCAGAAGGCCCCAGGATCAGTTCCAAGTTGCACCTAAAGAGAAGACAAGCAGACACAGAACACACAGAAAGCAGACAGTGAGTGCAAAATAATAAGGGGGGAGAGGGAGAAATAAATAAATCTTTTAAAAAAAATAATCATTCTTTTGCCATCTTGAATCATCCATTGCATTCCTCTACAGATTTTTTCATGAATTTTTGTTTCACCAACACTAAAATATCCATTTTTAAAATAAATTTTATCTTCCTCTTGAGAATTTCCTTTTGTTGCTTCATTATTGTCATATATTCTTTTCATTCATTAATTATGATCTACATTAGTTCTCAGAGCATATTTATAATAGCTGTTTGATGTCTTTAATTATCAGACTTCTGGAGATAGTTATGGACTATTCCTATTCACTGCATTTTCTCCTATGTATGAATCACTTTCTTTTTCTGAAAACTGATCATTCTGGATGACTTAATATATTTTAGCATATCTGGATTCTTATCTTTACTTGTGATGGTGCTTACTGTTGCTGCTGTTAATTTTTTCATTCATATTTTTATGTTTTTCTTGCTTGGACTAAATCTATGAATTCTCTCTCCCCTATACAATATGCAATGTATATCTCTGCTTGATATATGTGTGGGCATTATGTATACATAAACACACAAATATGTAACATATGTTATATTGCATATATTATATAATTCTTGTTGGTTTCCTATGCATTGCACCTGTTTCTGTGTAGATTAACTGTCAGCTAATAAATCAACAGAGGTTGTATTCAACAACATTGGGTCACCAAGGGTTCAATCCTCTGCTCATAGGTCTATGTGGGTACAGGATTATTGAAAGTTCCCTGACACTTTGGTGACTGCTCTGGCTTTTCCTTTCTTCTGTGTCCTTTCAGTGTCCGTATGTGCATATGTACAGCCTCAGGATCAGCTTGGAGCTTATGGATGATGGGGGCCCTTTCTGCCCTCTACTGCTCATACATGAAACCTCACCTGGACTTGTGCTTCCCTACAACACATCCCTAGGCTGTCTTCAACTTCCTGTCTCTGAGATTGTCACTTCAACTGATTATGCTACTAGCAATGTTTGTGCCCACTGCTCCTTATTTAATGAGCCCCCTTTTTAGAAGATACCAGGGATTGAACCTAGGACCTCATAAATGGGAGGGAGGCACTCAACCACTGAGCTTCATCTGCACCCAATGGGCCCTTTTTGACTGTTTGAGAGGTGCTCATGTTCTCAATGCCTATCCTGCCTTGGCAGCACCTCTACAATAACCAGCTTCAAGTGGGGAAGGGAATGGGAGCAAACTCAGATCAGATGTCACAGATTCCCAGTCTTCTTAGAAGCAGAAATGGTACAAAGATTATTTTATGCCTTTCATCTCTACTCCAGGAGTTCAAATAGGTCTTTGGTTAAATTTTACATCTCAGAGTCATATTTTGGAGAGAGAATGCATGAATCTTTTTATATGGCCATAGTGTGAATTCCGGAGGTACTCTTTTTAGTTAAGAATGTGTTAGATCCTTTGGGGATGATTTGGCACAAGAAATAAGGGATGAAAGAGCAAATAGTAGCCCAAGGTGAGAAGTTGAGTGGTTGAAGAGTTATCTCAGCCCATCCTGACTTATCAGCACTTTGGGCAACGTCTACCATGGAGTTTAAAATAGATTCCCAGATCAGCAGAAGGCACCATTTGGACAAGATTAAATATCGTTGGAGCCCTTCCTGAAGTAAGAAGAACCAGAAATGATAGGGAGAGAAAGCTGAGGGTAAGATACTATCTAGGACCTTAAATTTAAATGGCTGGGATTCATACAGAAAAGCAAAGAGTGACTATCTTAAGGATAAATTGCAAACAAATAAATGAGATTAAGTGTAGGAAAAAGAAGTCTGTATTTTATATTTCAAAAGTCTGTCTCTCAGGGTAATGTTGACATCATCTTTGAGGGCACAGCTTGTGGACTTTATGGAATATAAACTTATGTGACAGTCACCTGTGCCCTGGTGCATAAGCCTGGTGCTTAAACAAATATCCACACATTTTCTTGCCAAAGGTGGATATTACTGAGCTTACTGATAGTTTGTGAGATGGGTGGTCTGTTTTTTAATTAGACTCATGGAAAGAAACAAACCTTAGTTCTTCACCTCTAATATTTGATGCATACTCACTCTTCTTTGAAAATGCAAGAGTATTGCTCTGACAGGTGACAGATATCCTTAGGCTGTAGACCTGGCAACCCAAATTCCCTATCTAATGACTGCCAGTTACCAGTGTACATACAAGGTGGAATAAACTACCTGGGTCTTATTCTGATATTTCTCTTTGTATGATAAATATAGTAAGGATTTAAGGTACTTTGAGTTACTGAATAATTTAATGTTTGGAAAAACTGGAAAAATTTTACAAACAATAAAAAAATTTTAAAGGAGCAATAAAGATGTTAAAATGCAATGAGACATTTTCTTTTTATGCATGATCTCTATGAAACTTACAACATTGTTCAAATAAATTTTGCACTGAAATACAAAAGTAACTAAGATTGAACATATTTATGAAATTGTAATGTTACAGTCTATCTAACTCTAGGTTAGATAAAGAAGAAAACTGAGACACCTAGTCCTGCTAACCTGGGAAAATAATAATTTCTGCTTAACCTTATTCATCCATTTTCTTAATCCATGGCCATGTGCTCAGCAGCCATCTTCAGCCTCTGTGAATCCTATAAGCTCTCTGTCATGGACTTTCACTCACACCTCCTGTGCCTTTGCTGTCTGTGAGCAAAAAGCAAACCTTCCCTACCCTGAAGTAACACCCTGCTGTGTTTCCCATTGCTCTTCACCCACTCAACTCTAAATTCCAGGAGAACAAGCCTCTCAGTTAGCTTCCCTCTTATCCCTGAGAATGGATCCTGGCACAGGGCAGATCTGCAGGCAGCCTGGGCCCTCTGATCCAGTGGGTTACTGGTGGACAAGGAAGAGAGCTCAAGATGGAGAGGGACCGGTGAGCCAGAAAGCTTGTGTATAGGCTAGGTCTGGAGAGGAAGGCAAAGGCCTGGGGCTGGGAATCAGTGAGATTGATTCCCCAGGAAGTGCTGCTGCTGCCACCAGTCATCTCTCATGGCATCTTCCCTTCCAAATCCTGCCAGCCCATGCAGGAGGACTGATGGGCCCCTGGTATGTCTGTCTGTGTGCTTGTCTGTCTGTTTCCCAAACTGTTGTTTCCCCTTCATCAAAAAGGGGTCCCCTGAAGTTGCTGAAAATGCCATGCATGGTTGCTAGAGATCAGTGGCCATGAACATGTCCAAGGGGGCCTGAGGCATAAGTGATGGGTCTTGTACTCTGGGGACTGGAGGACAATGGGAGTGTGTATAATGGAGCCCAGTTGCAAAAGAAAGGGATGTTTCCCTCACCTCATCCTTGTTGTGCCAGGGAAGGCAGTGAAGGAAAAGCATGGCTCCTGTTGGGCACCATTTGCATGCAGGTGCCAAAGGGAGTTAAGGCCCCAATGGTCAAGAGAGTTCTTTGCTTCTACAGTTGGGGTTTCCACTGACCCTGCCAGGCCTGGGCTCATGCTGGTTGGGGATAGCCAATGAATGGTTGAGATGGAGCTGCCTAACTATGCCCCAATGAGCATGGGGCATGGTGGAGATGATGGTGCCAGTTCAGAGCTGTTGCAAAGAGACAGGAAGCATTGGCTGGAGGGAGCCATGCTCTGGGTGGAGGCTGCCAAAAGAAGTAGGGAAAGAGAAAAAGAAACATTGTGTATGCTTGAGAGAAATGCTGCTGGCAAAAGCCTACAACACCTAGTATTCCTAAGCAGTCTCCCATCCAAGTACTAACCAGACCCCACCTGGATTAGCTTTAGAGATCACATATCAGTCTATACTGGACATGTTCATTGTGCTATAACCATAGATGCTGGTTGCCACAGCCTAGAGACTCAAGAGACGGTATTGTGCATTGCTGCTGAAACTTGTGCAGTTGCAGGGTCTATGGGACTCTGGAGCCCAGCTGTGGGCTGCTGGACCCTGCTTACCACCACCAGTCACCCAGGTGCCCTGGCCACTGTGGTATGCCTCACTCTTGGCTTTTTCCCATACCCTAAGGGCCATGGCAGCAGCCAGAAGACAGGCCAGGCATTGAGATGGCCCTGATAGTGCCCAGCTACCAATTTAGCAGACCAGATACCAAGGGCTCTCCAGGGTACCAGATATTTCAGTAGGCAGTTTCCATAGAGGCCAGCCTCCACTTGAATTCTGACATCCCACCAAGCTGAGCATCCTCAGGGGGTGCACCCTTGGGCCCTCTGTGCTGTCCTACCCTGCACAGCCTGGCTCAGTCTCTAGAAAGCCACCCACCCTCACCCAACAATGACATACACACCCATTTCCAGCCCACAGGCATCCCATACATGCCTCTGCCATGTCCAACCAGAACTGACAGCACACCCTGATGGCCTGCCCAGTACACAGCTGCCCAGACTAGCAGGTCCTTCCTAGAATGTCCTTGGGCAGTCCACCTGGCTAAGGCACTGGTCACCCAGTGGACTTGACTGAGTGCACCAAGCTAAGGTCAGGAGGATGCCCAAGGCCTTGTTTTCCATCCAACACTCAGGAACATCTCTCTTCTAGGAAGCCCTGACCAGGCTGTCCCCATACCTATCTTCCTATAGGGTTCACCTGTCCCACAAGGTTTCTTCCCACCCATGTGGCCATGGCTCCTCTGCTACTGGCCTCCCTAAAATGACTACATGTATTCTGGGCCAGGCTTCATCCTCAGCCCTCAGAAATCAACTGGAACCACGCAAGGTGGAAAGCTGACATCTATCCAGAAGATTGGGGGTGGGGGAGCCTCAGGCACCAAGGTCTCACCTGCTCTACCCATGCACATTAAAGAAACACACACTCACTGTGCAGTGGGCCATCTGCTTAACTCAGGAGTAGGAGCCAAATTGTGGCTCCAATCTGGTCTGCTATGGCACGAACCCTAGTCAGGGGCTCTGATGGACACTGGCAAGACAGGTTTGGAGGCAAGCCATCTGAAGACATCATTAACTGAAGGGAGATGATCTTGGAGCTGGGGACTGGGATGGCCTTGGATAGGCATATCTCAAGGGGTCTGCAAAGAGAGGTGGGGCTCCAGAATTTCCTGTGATTCCTTCAGTGCCAGCAGCCTCCACAACCCAGTGCAGTGGGTAGAACCTCCACTACACCTTCTGTGCCTTTGCTATCTGAAGGCAGGCTTCCTCAGAAAGGCCCTTGTGGCTTAGAACTATTGACCTACAGGCATGGTGGGCTATCTCTTGGAGGATACTTCAGAGTTCTCCCCAGCAATGGAGCCTTCCCTGCAAACCTCCCGAAGTGCTAGATTGACTCCCTGCTCTGTTTCTTGGCAGTCTCCGCCCATGTGATTCTAAGCTCTATTACAACAGGCCACTCAGCCCAATCTCTGCTCACCTCAGAGAAGAGATCCCAGCCCAAGGTTGACCTGCAGCCAGTTTGTGCCCTCTAACCCCAGGGAAAGAGGCCCAGGGTTGTGCAGGAATTAGCCGAGGTTGGAGGATTTGCCTCTGCTGCTGGCAGCTTCATGCCTGCTGTCCTGTGTGAGATGGGACCCTGGGATATGTGTGTCTCCCTGTCTGCCTGTTTGCCGATCTTTCTGCCTGACTGTCTGTCTGTTTCCTGGGCAATTTGTTGTCTGTCCCAATGATAGAGGCTTTGCTGGAGCCACAATCCTAAGCAAATATGTCAGCTCTAACAACATTTAACCAACACTCCACATCATTCCAGCCAAACTATCAATATTGTGGGCCACACTAAATATATTGGATATATTACCTAGTATTTCAAGGAAACTACCCTATAGAAAAGAAGGATAAGCAGACTAGAAAGACATGGGACTCTCTTCTCCTCCAGAAAAAATAGCTAGAGGACAGGCTGAAACAGCCTAGGAAAAGATCTTCTAAGGTTTAGGACATTAGGTGAAGGCTGAACACCACCTAGAAGAGAGAGGGACAAAGGAGGGAAATTGAGATGACATTGAAACCAGCAGCTGCTGCTGCTGGCACCATCCCCCACATTCAAGAAACTTTAGAATTCTTGGGCCTCTGGGCCTATGACTGCAGACAAAAAGAGCTCCAGGGATCTACCTCCCCAGGAAAGGGGAGAGAGAGGGACACAGCCTAAGGCTGACTCAGTTTTGGACCCCAAAATTTGGTCTCCTGAGCCCCTTGAGCCCTTCCATGCCAGGTGGGACAATACAGTGGTTGGAGATATCCGACCCTCACAATCTTCCTCTTTTCTAGCTAGGACTAATTGTTGAGGATGCCCCAGGATAGGGGGGAGAAAGGGATATAGCCAAAGTCTGATTCAGCTTTTGACTCACAAATTTGATATGCTGTGTCCCAGGAGCCCCTCCAGGGGTTTGCTTGCCTTGGGAGCTTGCAAGGAGCTAAAGATATACAACTTCTCAATCTCCTCCTCTACTAACAGGGACTGATTGTTGAGGACTCAGAGGGGAGTGGGAATATTTCTGATCATGGAAAAGGGAAGAGCTCGCAACAGAAGTCTGGAGAACTAGAGAAAATTTGAATTATAAGTATTATAGCCTCCAGACAGGAAGCTCTATCACATTGATCTGGTCTGTGTTGCAACAAATGATCTCCAACCAGGCATTGAAAGAGCACCACCTGCTGACAGGTCAAGGAAGTGCTTGCAAGAAAATTAAAAAGTAGGAGCCTTTTCTGTCCTCTCTAGCCTCCCTCCCAAAGGTCTTAGGAAGCAACTCTACAACAAATTACTGGGTCTAGTGCCCGGTTTTGAGCAAACAAAAAGAAATTCCTAATAATCCAGGTCTAGCCAAGAATCAAAGAGCAGTGGTAACACACACAGCCTCCTGCCACTAAATCCCTACAAAAGAGAAAGAAATTGAGCACCTGAGTAAACTATATCCTAATCAGATGCCTAGATGCCAGCAAAAATTATGAGCCATACTAAGAAAGTAGAAGACATGGCCCAAGAATAGGAATATATCAAAGCCCCAGAAGAGATGCAGAATTTGAGAGAACTAATCAGCGAGATGTGCACAAATTTCCAAAATCAAATTAATGAGTTGAAAGACAATATGGTTAGAGATAAATGACATCAAGAAGACATTGAATGAGTGCAAAGAAGAATTTGAAATCCTGAACAGAAAATTAGCAGAGCTCATAGGAATGAAAGACACAATACGTGCAATCAAAAACACATTTGAGGCATACAACAACAGACTCGAAATGATAGAAGAAAGAATAAGTGATACTGAAGACAGGACAGCTAAAATTGAAGAAAGAAAAGAACAGACATATAAAAGAAAGGGGAAAATTGAGCAGGGGATCAGAGAGTTGTGTGACAACATGAAATTGAACAACATATGTGTCATGGGAGTTCCAGAAAAAGAGGAAAAGGGAAAAGGGTCAGAAAGAGTATTTGAGGAAATAATAGCTGAAAATTTCCTAACTCTCATGAATGAAATGAACTTACATGTCCAAGAAGCACACTGTACCCCAATCAGAATAAATCTGAATAGACATACTCCAAGACACATACTACTCAGAATGTCAAATGTCAAAGATAAAGAGAAAATTCTCAGAGCAGCAAGAGAGAAGCAAACCATCATGTACAAGGGATGTCCAGTAAGACTTGGTGCAGATTTCTCTTCAAAAATCATGGAGGTGAGAAGACAGTGCTATGATACAATTAGGACACTGAAAGAGAAAAACTGCCAGCTAAGAATTCTTTATCCAGCAAAATGTTCTTCAAATATCAAGACAAGTATAAAATATTCACAAACAAATAGAACTAAGAGTTTGCAAAAAAGAATCCAACTTTGCAGAAATATTAAAGGAAGACTTAGAACTTGATAGAAAAAGTCAGGAGAGACAGGCTTGGAGGAGAGTATAGAAAAAAAGAATAGCAGAAAGGATAACCAAAATAGTAAAAAGACAGACAAAAATAAGATATGACATATGAAAACCAAAGAATAAAATAGAGGAAGTAAATAGTGTATTTAGAGTAATATCATTAAATGTGAATGGATTAAACTCCCCGGTCAAAAGACACAGGCTGACTCTATGGGTAAAATAACATAAGCCATCCATATGCTGCTTACAAGAAACTCACCTTAGACCCAGGGATACAAACCAACTGAAAGAGAAAGTTTGGAAAAAAATACTCCATGAAAATAGTAACTAGAAAAGAGTAGGTGTAGCTATACTAATATCAGACAAAACACTTTAAATGCACAAAAGTTATAAGAGATACAGAAGGCCATTATATATTAATAAAAGGAACAATCCACCAGGAAGATATAACAGTTATAAGTATCTATGCACCTAACCAGGATGCACCAAAATACATGAGACAAACTCTGGCAAAACTGAAGGGAGAAATAAACATCTCTACAATAATCATTGGAGACTTCAACACCCCACTCACACCATTACATAGAACAACTAGAGAGAAGATCAACAAGGAAACAGAGTACTTGAACAATATGATAAATGATTTAGACCTAACAGACAATATACAGAACACTGCATTGAAACTCAGTGGGTTATACATTCTTCTTAATGCCCATGAAACTTTCTCCATGATAGACCACATGTTAGGGTACAATGCATATCTCAATAAATATAAAAAGATAGAAATTATACAAAGCACCTTCTCAGATCATAATGGAATGAAACTGGAAATCAATAATAAACAGGAAAAAGTAAATTTGCAAATGTGTGGAGGCTGAACAACACACACTTAATCAGTGGGTCAAAGAAGAAATTGCAAGTGAAATCAGTAAATATTTAGACACAAATGAAAATGAAAACACAACTTATTAAAACTTATGGGGCTATGCTCAGAGGAGTGGCAAGATAGCATTGGTTTAAATGTTCATCCACCATCTCTCTTACAAAAAACAGCTGAGTGAGGGTGGAATCCTGCTGGTGTGGGCTTTTTTTGGGAACCCAGAGAGCAGGAGGATTCAAGGAATCAATCTGGAGAGAGTTGGACAAAGAGAAAAGTTGCTCAATGTAAAATTCTGAGTTGCTTCCCCTGGAAGCTAGAAACTGTGGTACAGCTAAACCCCACTCTCAAGGCAAAGCCGTTGTGAGCCCCAAGCCCTGACTCTTGCTGGCCACCCAGCAGGAGGAAGCATTCTGCAAGAGTGAGAGGGTTCTGGCAATGGGTGGAGAGGTATTTCCTTTCTCTGCATTTGGTAGCCAGGACCCTCTTTGAGCTTTGAGGGACATACCAGCTGGCTTGAGGTGGCACCCAGAAAAGGGGAGAGGCAAATCTGCTGAGGCAGCCTGATTTACCTAACCATGCTGGGAGAGAGAAACTTGGCATGAAAAAGGGTGGAGTCAGGCAAGTGACTAATAGGAAGTGATTAATAAGCTTCCAAGAGCCTATTTAGGGTCCTCTGGGAGGAGGGGGTGGTTTGGAAGAGGGTTGAGAGTGATTTTTCTGTGGTGAATTCAGTCACCAGGGTCCAATTAGAATTTTAAAATTGTACTCAACCTGACCAGGAGAAAGGAGGAGCGATCCACTCAAGCAGGCACAAGCTGTTGCATCCTGCTGCCCTTGGAGACAAAGCAATTAAAATAGAAAGGAAGCAGGGACAGAGAGGCTCCTAATAATCAGGGATCTATCCAGCTGCAAAGAGTCAAACCTGCCCGGGGGAAAGTGACTGGATAACTTTCTGAAGAGCTAACGGACTCAACAAGAAACTTTAGCTCAGTGGCGGAGTTTCTGCCTTGAATATACGAGTTCCCTAGTTTGATTCCCTGCTCCTCTTAGAGTAGTGATAAACCAGGATATCAAACATCCAGCTAATACTTTAGGACAGGGAAAATATAGACATTGTTTTTGTATCAGCTTCTCTTGGGTACCTTATTCTTCCTAAAAAAAAAAGTTTACTTTAAAAAAAAAATTTAACTTAGGTTCCTTGCTAAATTTCGCTTCAAAACCTGAAGAAAGAATGCTGCAAGGTAATTGATGAATGACACTGGCAGCCTGAGAAGCAACACAGGGGTTAGAAGGAAATCTGTTCTTACTTAGTTTTTGTTTGACTGCTTGATTGTGTGTTTGCTTGCTTTTTTTGTTTTCTTGTTTTCCTTTCCTCTTTCTCCTCCCCCACCTTTTAAAAATTAGGTTCTGGTGGCTTGTTTCTTGTTTGCTGTGCTTCCTCTTCCTTGATTACCCTTTGCTGTGTATACTGATTTTGTTTACCAAGGCTATCTCTTTTCCTTTCTTCATCTTCCTAGCTTCTGCTTTCTGTAGTTGTTCTTACATTCCACCTCTCTTTGTTTAGCCCTCAATTTTTCTGGTTTCTATTTCTAGCTCATCTATTCTGTATTCTTTCTTTTATTAACTTTTTTCTTTTTGTCTTTTCTTTTCTCTTTCCCTCTATCCTCATCATTCTTGCCCTTTAATTCAGTCTATATATTTTTCTCTATTCAGTTTCCCATTTCATTCTAATTACTCCACTTTTTTTATTACCATTACTCTACACTGCTTACATAAGTTAAATATTCATTTTCCTATGTCTTATACAGTTCCTCTTCTAATTATTACTATTATTTATTACTATTATCCTTTTTGTTTTCCTACCTCTTTCTATTTCTCTGGCCCTAATATTTTTCCTTCAAGGGAACATAGAAAACAGCAAGGAAATAAAACAAGAAGAACAAGTATCAAAGAGAAAACTTACACACACATCAACAGCAGCTAAACAAAACCCTAGAGTAGAGAGAGAAGTTAATCAACTGAATAAACCCATCAAGATAAAAAGATGGCCAGACAGCAACAAAAAATTACAAACCATACTAAGAAACAGGAAGACATGGCCCAGTCCAGTGAACAAACTAAAAAGCAGGAAGAGATGCAGAATATTAAACAACTAATCAAAGCATTCCAAACAAATATCATGGATCAACTTAATGAAGTGAAGGAAGAGATTAAGGATATAAAGACGACACTGGGAGAACACACTGAAGAAATTGTAAACATATATAAAAAGATAACAGATATGAAGGGGATGAATGGCACAATCCAAGAAATCAAAAATACTCTGGAAGCACATAGCAGATTTGAATAGGCAGATGAAAGATTTAGTGATGGGAAGAAAGTATATCTGAAATCAAACAGATAGTATAACAGATAGATAAAAAGATAGAAAAAATCCAGCAGGGACTTAACGGATTTGTATGCCAACATAAAATGCACAAACATACACATTATATGCATCCCAGAGGGAGAAGAAAAAGGGAAAGGGGACTGAAGGAGTGTTGGAGGAAATAATGACTGAACACTTCCCAACAATATTGAGGGAGATGGAAGTACATGTCTAAGAAGGTCAGCACACCACAAACAGAATAAATCCCAACAGGGTTTCTCCAAGACATATACTTGTCAAACTGTCGAATGCTCAGGATGAAGAGAAAATACTGAAGGCAGCAAGAGAAAAGAGTACCATCACATACAAAGGAAGCTCAATAAGATTAAGTGCTGATTTCTCATCAGAAACCAGGGAGGCAAAAAGGCAGTGGTATGACATAGTTAAGGTACTAAAGAAAAAAGAATTTCAGGCCAAGAATTCTCTATCAAGCAAAGCTTGCATTTAAAAATAATGGAGAGTTCAAAATATTCACATTTAAACAGAAATTAAGAGAGTATGCCAATAAGAAACCTGCACTTCAAGAAATACTAAAGGGAGTTCTTCAGATTGAAAGGAAAAAACAGGAGACATAGAGTTGGAGGAGAGTGTAAGAAAAACTAAAAAGTCAAAAAATAAATAAAAACAACATGACATACATAAACCCACAGAAAATATGGCTAATGTAAGTAATTCCTTGAGAATAATAACACTGAATATTAAGGAATTAAACTCACCAGTCAAGAAACACAGATTGGCAGAATAGATAAGAAAATATGACCCATCTATATACTGTCTACAAGAAACCCACCATAGACCCAGGGATTCAAGAGGGCTAAAAGTGATGGCTGGAAAACAATCTTACAAGCAAACAATAACCAAAAAAGTGCAGGAGTAGCTATACTAATCTCAGACAAAATAGGCTTTAAATGCAAAACTATGGTAAGAGACAAAGACAGACACCATATATTGGTCAAAGGAATCATCTTTCAAGAAGAAAGAACAATCAAAAACATTTATGCACCTAACCAATGCACCTCAAAATACATGAGGCAAACACTGGAAAAACTAAGTGGAGAAATAGATGCCTGTACACTTATACTGGGGGAATTTAATACACCGATATCATCATTAGATAGAACTTCTTCAAAAGAATCAAAAATGAAACAGACTCTAAGTAATACATTAGAGGATCTGGACCTAATAGACATATACAGAACACTACTCTCAAATATAGCGGGATATACATTCTTCTCAAGTTCACATGGAACAGTTTCCAAGATAGACCACATGCTAGTCCACAGAAAAACTCTCAGTGAATTCAGAAAGATTGAAATCATACAAAGTAATTCCTCTGACCACAATGGAATGAAGCTGGAAATATGTAAGGGCCAGAGAACCAGATTAGGCACTAAGATATGGAAGTTAAACAACACTCATAGACAAACAGTGGGTCAAGGAGGAAATTTCAAAAGAAATCAGTAATTACCTTAAAATGATGAAAATGACAATACAACATATCAAAATCTATGGGATGCAGCAGAAGCTGTACTGAGAGGTAAATTCATAGCCATAAATGCATATATCAAAAAAGAAGAAAGAGCTAAAATTGAAGACCTAACTGCACCCTTAGAGGAATTAGAAAAAGAACAACAAAGGAAGTAGAAAGAAGGAAAAACAAGATTAGAGCAGGACCAAATGAAATAGCAAACAAGAAAATACTAGAAAAAAATTAACAAACCTAAACCTCGTTCTTGATAAGGTCAATAAAATTGACAAACCCTTCACTAGACTAACAAAAAAAAAAAAAAAAAAGAGAGAGAGAGAGAGAGAGAGAAGATGCAAATACACAAAAATAATAAATGAGGTAGGGTATATCACCAGTGACCCCACAGAAATAAAGGGTTTAATAAGAGGATACTTTGAAAAAATATATGGCAACAAGAAGAATAATTTAGAGGAAATGGACAAATTCTTAGAAACACACAAGCAGCCTACATTGATGAAAGAAGAAATTGATTAACTCAACAGACGAATCATAAATAAAGATATAGAGTCAGTCATCAAATCCTTCCAATTAAGAAGAGCCCAGGACCAGATGGCTTCACAGGTGAAATCTGCCAAACATTCTGGATGAACTAACACCAATCCTTTTTAAGCTCTTCCAAAAAAATAGAAGTAGAAGGAACAATGCCTAACTCATTCTATGATGCCAGCATTACCCTAATACCAAAGACAAAGATACCAGAAGAAAGGAAAATTACAGATCAATCTCTCTAATGAACTGAGATGCTAAAATCCTCAACAAAATACTTGTTAATCATATTCAACAACACATCAAATGAATTATACACCATGGTAAAGTGGGTTTCATCCCAGGTATGCAAGGATGGTTCAACATAAGCAAATCAATTAATGTAATTCACCACATAAACAGATCAAAAGAAAAAAACCACACGATCATCTCTATAGACACAGAAAACACATTCAACAAAAAACAACTCCATTTCTTGATAAATACACTGCAAAAGATAGGATTCGAAGGCAATTTTCTGAACATGATAAAGGGCATATATGAAAAACACACAGCTAAGCTTATATACAATGGTGAAATCCTAAAACCTTTCCCTTTAAGATGGGAAACAAGAAAAGAATACCCACTATTACCACTCCTATTTTTTTTATTATGTTTTTTTTTTATTATTCATAAAAATCAAGATTTTTCATAGTACATACCAATATTTCTAAAATGATATATAAATATATATGCATATATGTGTATTTTCTTACATAAATGTTTTATATATATATATATATTTTTTTTT
>JAQZBX010062635.1:0-16849 GCA_029593785.1 Cabassous unicinctus
GAGCTGTGGTAACAATACATATTTTCTTTTTATTGTTAGTGTTTATACATATATAGGAAATAATAAATTTACTTATTTTATATGAGATATTTCTGATCATTAATTTTTCAATCTTTTTATGTTATAGAAAATTCATTTGTGGTTGCAACTTGAACTAGAAGAGAAACTAAAATTTTAATAAACATTATTCAGTGTCATATAGTAAAATTTGGGGGATGATATATTTCTCATTTTGTGGGAGAGGCCTAGGATATCTTCGTAGAATCATCTTGCTCAATGTAAACAGAATTTTTTTTCTGCTTTATTAGGAGCTTCAAAAAGTATAGAGAAAGGTTATATGAATGCTGAGTAGCCAAGGTGGTTAAGCGTGCCACTCATTTATCTATTAACTTCAGCTGGACAATCCACCCTTCTAAGCTCTGCTCCATGATACTTGACCTCAGAGTCTAAAAACATCATTTCTCCTGTAAGAGATGGCGTCCAGTTAGGTTTTTCCAAGAGAATTACAAGAGGAACAGAGCTATACTTCCTTATACTGTGAAAATGAATAGTAATAGTAAGGCAGATTTGAGGTAGATATGTGAAGATAGTGAAATAAAAATTGCCATGAGAAAATTAATCAAATATGCCCAACAAGAAAGAGGTCTTGGCAAGGACTGAAGATACTGATCTATGATTTTAGGTTGGCTCTTGCATGCTCTTGAATAAAATCTACCTAACATTCCAGATCTATTTTTAGGACTCAGTGTTGAATAGATACTTATTTAACAATGCTTAGAGGGAAATTCAGCAATGGCTATTATATAAATGACTTCTTTTTGAAAATGAAATTATTTTTTTAAGTAAAATTTTACTGAGGTATATCATTCATACATGAACATACATAAGGAATAAATGTATAGTAAAATCTGTGAATTTACAAAACAAACATTTATATCATCCTACAAGGCTCCCAGGCATCTCCACACTACCAACATCTTGCATTGTTGTGAAACATTTGCTACAAACTGAAATATCTTTGGTTGAATATTTATACTTATAGTAAATTTACCCACATCTCAAAGGCATTCTTCATCTCCATGTTTCTCAGAGTGTAAATCAGAGCGCTGAACATGGGAGCAATAATGGTGTAGAAAAGTTATGGCTGATCTAATGTAAATGAAGATAATAGGTGTAAAGAATAACACATCAAATGTTATGTGAGAACTGCAAGTGGAAATAGCTTTCTGCAGGGTAAGCCCTGAAAGTGTATAATATTGGAAAATAAGAAATCATCAAAATCACAAAAGATACCTAAGAAATCACACCTAAATTGACAATTACCAAGAAACCAACTCAGAATGTATCAGTACAGGCTGATTTCAGCCAAGGATACACATCACAGAGAAAGTGATCTATCTCATTAGAACCACAGAAGGGTATGTAGATGATGAAACTGATTGGCAGAGTGTGTCAATCCCCCAATGCAACAAGCTATGATGATCATGTTATACATCTGCCTAATCATGCTGACAGTGTAGTTCAGGGGCTTGCAGATGGTCACATAGTGCTCCTAGGCCATCCCTGTGAGGATAAAAATCCCAATGCCTCCAAAGAAATGTGTGAAAAAGAGCTGTGTCATGCAGTTATTATGAGAAATGGTCTTCTTTTCTGCCAGGAAGGCAGTCATTATTTTGGGCATCATTGTGTTTATGTAGCAAAAGTCAGAGAGTGAAAGGTAATGAAGGAAACAATATATGGGCTGATTAATCAGCTGACTGCATGAGATAGAAATAATTTTGAGCAAGTTTCACAACCAAATACTAATGTAACAAAATAAAAATACAAAACAAAACATTTCAAGGGACTTGTTTTGAGAAGGTATCAAGATAAACACAATGACATTATTCCCATTTTCCATGGTCTAATGAAGTGAAAATATCTGACACTTGAAATCACAAAATACATAAGTTACTATCTGAAATGTTTGTAGAGAATATTTGATTACTCAAATCATGAACCTATGTTAAATTACAAGATTTCAGTTATACATAAAATGAAAATCTGATATATAATAAAAGTATCTTTCCTGGATTATCTCATGATGACTCCCAAAGGTCTTTCAGAACATTATGTTCAATCTTGCCCTTAATAAAAATGAATGCATTCAATCAGTCAATTAAAAACTTAAGAAGGCTGAAGAGATACCAATTATTTTCCAATTCCAATGAATTGTGCAACTAAGTACTTAGAAAGGAACTCACTCTGGATCATTATGAAATCAATATTTGTAAAAAATGAATGTATTAGTCATGAATTGACTTTGTTCAATCATGTAGAAGCAAATGGAAAGTTCTACTAGTGGAATGTAGTCTATCTAAATTTTGGAATGTGTAGAAAATAAATTTAAAGATTAATTTGATGATATATCAATTTTTAATAATTAGAAGGAAAGACATCACTGCAAAATGCCAATGACTAATTTTTTAAATTTCTTTCTTACATTTTTCTTAGTGATTTGTGACAAGAAATGCTGATATTATGTTAAAAAGTATATTTATACCTACTGTTATTTTAATGAAATCATAAATATATTTACATATATATAAATAAATGGTCCACAGAATAAAACATTTGATAAAACTAAAAGAAAAGAGCATAAGGCAGTTTGACCTTGAAGGTATTATTTAATGATACCACAATGTGTGAATTTTGGAACCACTAAATTTATCTATGAATGTTACATTCTATTTAAAATGGTGATAGCAAGTAGAGAGTAGTGAGCCAATGGTCAATCTGGTAGACTCTATGATAAGGTGGATGGGGGAGGTTTGACACAGGATAGGAGTGATGTTGGTTCAGCAATTTACATGGTGTTGATGATACAGACCTGTGAATGTGAGCAGGGTTGGGTTTAGGTTGGGCTATCCATACAGTTGGGGGGATGGCTGGAGGAAGGAACAGGTGCAGTCTGAGTAGGTAGAGAACTTTGGTTGAGAAAGCAGTTATTTGAGTGTTCTTTTGGCAGCTATGGCAGGGAAGGGAAACTGGTGCAAGGTGTTGTTGTTAGGTGGATGTGTGGGGAAGAGTGCACTTGGGGCATGCTTTTATGGAAGATGAATGTGTTCATGTGGTCATAGGGTGTTATCTCAGTGAGTGTGACCCACACAATAATGAACAGAATATTAAATTCCCATCCAGGGGAGTCCCTCTGTGTTCTCTAATAGAGTGGCAAGAATCCTTACAGTACATAGACTGTGACTAAAAAAGAAAAGACCAACATGCCAAGCCCTTGTTTTTAGTGCTTGTACTTATGAACCTTATTCTTATAAAACTGAAACTTAGCCTAACAATATGAATTGCAATTTAATTTACTATTTCCATGCCCACCCGCCAGTGTGGGATTTGACTCCTGGGGATAAGTCTCCCTAGCAATGATGGATTATTACCAAACACTAACCAGCTATTCATTTGGAAAAAGACTTTGTCAAAAAGGAGGAAAATTAAATAGAAAAGAGTTTTTTACACTAAGAAATTTCAAAGTGAGTCAGGACATCATACTAGAGGTTACACATATGCATGTCTTAGGCAGATCTCACGAACTACCACAGATAACAAAGTTTCAAACAGTGGTGCTCCTGAGGGCTCTAGAGACATCTGAACACAATAGGCAAGACACAAAACCCATGAAATTAGTATGCTGTCATTGGGCCTTATCTCGGAATATATGATAATCTGTTTCCTCACTGTAACAGAGTTAGGCTCATTTATAATTTCCCTATACATGATTCTTCTACTGCTTTTATTTTAATCTATAATTAGCACAATACCTATTAAATATATGTCCCAGAGATTTACATTATTTATATGTTTATATGACAGTTGAGACCTGAATCGCAGTAGAATTTCAGCCAACACCTCCTCTCTAGGTCATCTGATGAATCAAGGACAACTAACAAAATGATGATCAAAAAGTATCTACAACTGCAAGCCAAACAGTTCCTTCCATCTTCCCCATAAGATCTAAACCACCTCTCAATCTGAAGTACTGTGGACATCACCAAAATCCTCAAGAATGAGGAATGAACAAACATAAAGGGGGAATATAATCATAGATCAAATAGACTTATTATTATTGTAGTAACAGAAGAACATTGATATAAAGTTAGTGGTTACCAGAGGCACTGATGGGAGGGGGAGAGAAGAATAAGTGGAGCATACGTCCTTTTTATGCTATTGGTATTTTTATGCATGATATTGAAATGATGGATACAGGCCATTATATGTTTTGTCAAAACCTATAAAATTGTACAGTGCAAAGTTGAAACCATACTGTAAACTATAGTGTTGATGTTCAAGAACTGGGTCCATGAAAATGGTGCCATGGATGAGAAAGAATAAGACAAAGAGAAGAAAAAACTGGGATCAGGGGACTCTCCATCCCCAATGGTGAGAAGAGCCCAGCCACAACATAGAGCATGGCTTTTATTTGGTTTTGGACCAATCAAAGTACATGTGTGCATATCCAAAGGCAATAGATATGTGACAGTTTATATTTTTCTAAAACCAGAAAGTCTTGAAGGGTTTACATTCCTGCATGTAGCAGATGTTGTAAATCTTATCTAACATACAAAATACTCAATAGAAGCTCAGGATGTTTCCCCATGCAGCTACTATAAGATCTTATCTCATCTTGAGATTAGGCTCTTATCGCCTACATTCCAGGGTGTCTCCTACATTCCAAAGTGATCTGCTTACTGTCAGTAGTCATGGCCTTTGATTGAAACTCCATCATTTCCCCCTTTTTCATTAATTAAATTTTTTCACTGAAGACTATAGGAACCCTTACATATGCTGATACAAGGTGACCTCCTGTCACACTTGTCTTCTTCCATAGGCTCTTGTGACTGTGCCTGTCTTAGGTTGTCCTCCTCTGAGAATCTTACCCATCATTGGCCACCAGTCAAGCCTTTGAGCTCTTACATGGAAGGCAATTTCATTAATATTTATACTTCTTCAGGTTCCTTAAGTGAATATTTTTGTGTAGATAATTAGTATTAAGATTAAGGGGTTATTAGTAGAATCGTTCTACTAAATAATGCAAAATTAGTTTTTCATGGCCAAGTTTCTTAACATAAATGCATTTATCTAATCTAATTCTTCATTGTTTCTATGAATATATGTCATTACTCTACCCTTGACAATACAAACAATTAAAATGCATATAACAATAATTCCTAATCCAATCCAAAATGATATTTGAACTGTTTTTTGTTTCCACCAGTGAAATGGAAATTTTCAGACCATTTTTATGCCAGTCCTTAACATTTTGTTGAGTTTGAACTCCTTGATGCAGGGCTGTGTCAGCAACAGCTACAGCAGTTATGATGCCAATCAGTCCCAAAATTCCTGTTATTAAAAGTCCAATCAGTCTTCTAGTTCCCTTTAAATAATGGTTGAGGAAATGCCACAGCAACTGGGATTCTGGAGCCTGCTGCCCATGTCTGGTCATCTGAACCGGTAACCATAGTCCTTTTCTTCTTCTTGCTATAAAAAGAGCTAGATCTTCCTGCAAATATGAATTCTTAAGACATGTAAATAAAGAGCAATTGGAGCAACTAATGTTCCTTTCACCAAAAGTTACTTTTCCAGTGATAAAAACTATAGGATCTTGTACACAAACTGTAAGGAATTGAGTTGATTTTCTTTTTAAAATAGTAATATTAGTTTTACTGCCCTGCCATTCAAAAATTGGACCAGTTCCCAAAAATAATTTCCACAAATAACTTTGAGTTTTGTTAAGTTTAGTGTCCCATGGTTGTGGGATATATCTTCCTTGATTTATCCAAATTATTGAGCTATTAGTAAATGCTGTATTACCAAAATTCCAGAAATAAAGATTACTGTCATTAGTAATTATGGTTGAATTATTAATGAACCAAGATATGGTTGTGTTTTTAATAGGTTTTGGTATCCCTATAAGGGCCCGATCCTTTACAATTCCATAGGAATCATTAAACAACACAGCCTCTGTCAGCCCATGACAAATATGCCATTTGTCATTAAGTAGTCAGTTGTGAGAGGGACATGTAAGATTTACCATATTTTCTGGTTTATATGGTAAAGAAGGGAAAATGAGAACAGAAATTTGAGTTTGATTTTTTCCTTGTTTAAACTACACTGTGATTGTTAGGTTGCATGAATACAGATCGGTCTATAAAAGTTAAAATTAAATTTTTTATAAATTACCCTTCTTCTTTTGACTTTAAGGGTAGTTGTATATCTATAGGTCCTGGAAAATGGTGAGATTGCTCATCATTCCAAGTTATTAGCTCTAGAAGAGGTGGGTTGGTTATGTATGCCCAATAAGTGTAATTATGATGTGGTATCTTACCTTGTACTAATACTTTACCTATAATTAATCAAATGTGAAAACACCATGTCCATAGTTTAAGTATTGGCAGCATCTTCAACTCTAGGCTTGATTCTTCGTGAGGGTATCCACTGCTGTTCTGTAATGATAAGAGCAAAACCTCAGCCCCAAAATTTTACCTCTCCTTTTTCCCTTTTATTGGTTGTTTCATTTTTCCAATATATTGGTTGTCCAGATTTTTCATTTTTATTTTTATTAACCTCCCAATGTCTTTCTGCTGCTGTGGTATTAGAAATTTGTTGTCTATTAACATTTTTAAGGTAAGCAATGCTTTAGATAGTTTGTCTTTAGCAGATTCTCTTCCATCTCCCCCTTTTTGTTTTTGCAACATTAATTTTATTGTTTACAAACAGGGGTTTAACTGTTAAATTCCAATCTTTTATAATATGTATACACAACATTCATTTGCTTACCAAACCAGGGGATACACTGATATATTTGGCTTATTGTTGGTTAGAGTTTTTGATAGATTCAAGATAAATGTTAATATATATATTTAGTTTAATAAGCCTATACTGCATAATCAATTAAAAGTTTAAGTTAATATTGTTACTTATCAATATTTAACTTTTAGCCGGGAAATGTTGAATTAGCAACTGATACTAGAATTTTGGTTGACTGTGTTTAGGATTAATTAATTTGATACTATAGATGCCAACTTGTGAGTATTTTGCTAATTCCTGAGGAAGGGGCCAGCCTCCCCAGGAAGGAACACAACACTCTTTGGGCAGTATATTTTAAGGTTTATACATCAGTTCCTGGGAGAGTGGCCAGCTCCTCCAGGGAGGAATACAACACCTTTTGAAATGTACTTTACCTTTTTTAATTTGTTGCAAAGCATCCTTGATGCACTTACTATTTTAGTTGCCTTTTTTTTTTTATTAGCAAAGGTGAAGTAAATCAGAAAAACTTAAGTTAAAGCATCTGCCTTTTGATTTTTAGGCAGAGAGGTAGTTTTATAACACATATTATTATATTTTAGAATAATTAAAATTATGATCAATAACAGTACACTTTTATTTAATATTAGACCAAAACATTATTAAATTTTCAGCAATTTTATACAACTTTAAAGTATTTATATGAACTTTTTATTCATATAACTTTAATTGTTATAAAATTAGAAAATTTCTTTTAATTGAACAGTTTTAAATACTTCATTCAACTTATAATATATCACATGAACTTAACTATTTTTAGTATTTTACCTTTTTCTAGGTGACAGACCAAGTTATTTGTAACAGTTTGAAATAAAAAGCTTTTTTGAGAAAGCAGGTTTAAACATTATGTTCTTTTAAAAGTGATAAAACTTGTTTCTTCAAGGAAATGTTAAGGTTAAAGTACAAGAAGCTACTTTGATAAAACACTTTCTTTTTTGCATACTGATTATTCAGGAGAAAAACTCTGTGTAAACTTTTATTAAAACAGATTAATGACTTGAATAAAACTTTAACTTTGTTTTAATAACTAGTCATTTTATCTTAGAATAAAATTATTTTCTTTTCTTTAATAATAAAATCACATTCTATATACCTTCCATACTTAAGTTACCACAATGATTTTGGAAACTGTTTTTAAGCAAACTTCTGACAACATGCAATTACAATCAACATTAAACAAACTTCTTAGAATAATGATTTAGTTTGTTTATAAGTATTTTTATTAATTTAAATTAATACCCATATTTATTTATTAATATAAGCACTTATTTAATGTTGGTCATTCAAATAGAGCTTTTAATAATTTTTATTCATCAATTTTATATTACCATCCAGAGGTATCAAAATATACACTGACACTGACCAAACAGACAAACACAAAACAAGTTACAACACATCATTAGAAACATACATCTTTGATTTTACTGCTTTTGAGAATTTTTCTGGAAACTGTATTGCTAAGTTTTCTTACTTTTCCAGTGGTTTAATTTTATTAGCTTCTATCATCCCACAGCCTTATCATTATGTAACAGTAAGAGGTTTATAAAGTTGCTGCTGGAACTGAAGGGTTAACATCCACAGCTGGAGTTGAAGAGCTATTAATAGCTTGAAAAGTGCCCTAGGGATAGCTTCATGGTTGCCATGGCAACACAAGCCTCTGTAGGAGGCTCTGGATGGTCACTTTCAAAACATTCAGAGTTATACAGATGTAAATTGGCCTCAAGCTGATCAGAGACAGAATCCTCAACCTCCACATTTTTAGATGGCTTTCTAGATTCTGTTTGAAGAGGCTTAAGAGCCAGAGTAATAAGATGTTTAGCTGTATCAGAAACATGAGGAATATTCAAATAAGCCCCCCATTGGTATAATAAGTCTCTTCCCCATAAATTAAGTCCTACATCAGCAACATAAGTTTGCAGAGCAGCCTCTTGTCCTTCCTGACCTTCTACCTTAAATATCTGAGTACTCTGGTATACATCTGTCATTGTGCCAACACCAGTGAAAACTGTAGGCACCTTTTGTAAAGTCCAAGCTTGTGGCCAATATGGTTTAGCAATGATAGAGACATCAGCCCCGGTATCCACTAATCCTAAAAATATCTTTCCATTTATTTTTATGGTAATTTCAGGCCTTTCATCTCCAATTACTGTTTGCCAAAAAACTTTACACCCAGTGGAACCAAATTCTTCTGCACGTTTTATAGGAGGTTTATGATATGGTAACAAAAGAAGTTGAGACATCCAATCTCCTGGTTCAATTTGATAGGGAGTTAAAGTTTGTACTAATAAACAAATTTCTCCATCAAAATTAGAGTCAAAGATCCCGGTTTGCACTAAAACACCTTGGTTCGTAAGACTGCTATGGCCAATAATGAAACCTACATTGTTTTTTTTTGGGATAGGCCCTTTAATTCCTGTCCTTATTTTTTGTATACCCAGTGAAGGCATAATATACTTAGTTTCAGCTGAGAGAAGATCGACAGCTGCACTGCCTTTGGTAACTGCCTTAAGTTCTGTTGTAAGCCCGTGTAAGCTGTTCCATTGCTGGCTGGGTAGATTTGAGCTAGTTTGGGAAATGTGCTCGTATTGTTTGTCTGAGGGCCTTGAGCAAGACCCGCTAGGAAGTTTCCCAAGTTATTAATGAGACTGCCATTTTTATGATATCTAGAATGGCATTCCTTGGCCCAGCGTAACCCCTTCTGGCATATAGGACATACACGAGTGGGTATTGATCTATTATTGCCACTAGATGGAGCTATCACACCAGTTTTGGCTCGGCAATCTTTTTTCATATGACCTGGTTTCCCACATTTAAAGCAATTTAAATTTTTAATCATAGGACTATGTTCCTTTATAGGGCTGCAAGAAGGGTCATGTTATATGTATTAGACCCAATGTCTTGGCATGCCCTTATATAATCCTGTAAAGTACCTCCATTTGCCTTTATTGGACATAAAGCCTTTTTACACTCACTGTTAGCATTATCAAAAGCCAACATCAAAATAAGCATTTCTTTAGGATCAGGCTGAGTTACTGTCTTGTTGACTACATCTGCCAGCCTCGCTACAAATTCAACATAGAGTTCAGTATTTACTTGAACAATTTTTGAAAATGATTGTACAGCCTGTCCAGGGGTGGAGATTCATCACCAGGCAGCTAGGCAGAACAAGTGAACTTGTACAATGGCAATATCATCATATTGAGCTTGGCAAGGAACACCAGCCCATTGACCTATTCCTAATATTTGTTCAGCAGTAATAGGCACTGGTGGATTTTGCTGTTGATTTAATCGTGCTACAATATTAGCTTAATCAGTCCACCAAGTTTTAAATTGTAAAATTTCTGCTGAATTAAGAACAGCTCGAGCTAACAGATCCCAGTCCCAGGGTATTAATCTGTCTGCTTGTGCCAGTCCTTGCACCAATCCTTGAGTATAAGGAGAATTAACACCATATTGAGTGCATGCTTGTTTTAATTCTTTGGTAGTTTTAAAAGGAATAGGAGCATGCTCATAGTATACACCCCCTTGGGGACTGTCAGCATCTACAGGAATTTGAGTTACTATTACCGGAAAAGTAGAAAAAAGTTGCATAGCCTCTGAATCTCCTTCTCTACTTCCCTGTGCTATACTTTTCATAATTGAAACGGATGGTGCAGGCACAAAAACAGAAACTTTTGGAGGGTCATCAAATGTTATAAAAAATGGATCAGTAGATACCTTAGGAGGTGCAGACGCCGGTTCAAAAGACAATAAACCATCTTTTGAAGCAGACGGCATAGCGACTGCTGGAAAAGTTTCATAAATTCCCTTTTTCTTTCCTTCCCTTCTATTAGACATGAGTTTATCTGTTTTTGCCTGTTCATTAATTTTTTCATATATATTTTCATTAAAATCATTAGCTTGTTCTGCTATCGGTCCAGCAATAGCAGTATCCTGTTTAATATCTTCATTTTCATCTGATTGTAAAGGTTCAAGAGCAACAGAAATAAGACTACACAAAGACCATACATGAAGGGGAATTATTTTTCCCTTTTGATAAACCCTTTTTAAAGCTTTCTTCACTAACTTCCAATTTTTCAGGTTTAAAATATCCCGCCCTTGCAGCTGAAACCAATAACAACATTTCTGTACAGGAGAAAAAATTCCTCCAAAGCCAAGGATTTAATAGTTACACTGGTGCATTTTAATAAAATTTTTAACACTCTAGAGAACTCTTCAAAGTTCAACTGCTGATTACCCATTACCCTGATGATTCCAAGGATGAAGCTTACCTTTTCTATTTTCTTTTTCTTTAAAACCACTCTCAGGAGCTCCTTGGTCCGCGCACTGACTGAAAGAAAAGTTTCGTTTTTAGAGCCCCATGTTGGGCGCCATATGTTGATGTTCAAGAACTGGGTCCGTGAAAACGGTGCCAAGGATGAGAAAGAATAAGACAAAGAGGAGAAAAAACTGGGATCAGGGGACTCTCCATCCCCAATGGTGAGAAGAGCCCAGCCACACCATAAAGCATGGCTTTTATTTGCTTTTGGACCAATCAAAATACATGTGCGCATATCCAAAGGCAATAGATATGTGACAGTTTATATTTTACTAAAACCAGAAAGTCTTGAAGTGTTTACATTCCTGTATATAGCAGATGTTGTAAATCTTATCTAACATACAAAATACTCAATAGAAGCTCAGGATGATTCACTATGCAGCTACTATAAGATCCTATCTCATTATCTTGAGATTAGACTCTAATCTCCTTCATTCCAGGGTGTTTCCTACATTCCAAAGTGATCTGCTTACTGTCAGTTGTCATGGCATTTGATTGAAACTCCATCACTATAGACCATGATTAGTAGCACTGCTTCAGTATTTGTTCATTAATTGCTGCAGATATGCTACACTAATGTAAGAGATTATTAATAGGGGAAAATATGAGAGAAGGATGGTGTAGGGTATATGAGAATGGCCTATATTTTGAAGTAACATTTCTCTAATCTAAAACTTCTTTAAAATTATAATTTTAGTAAATAAATAAAAAATAAACTGATGAATTTGTGCCTGGATTTGTCACAAGTGGTTGTAAAGATCAAAACAATCAATAAATGACGATTGTTTTACTGGTCATCGAAGTACTAAAGTCTGATTTTATTATCAAAATATTAATGCTTCTAAATAAGCATTTTTACTCTTGTTAAGAACCCTGCCAAATAATTTTGACTCCTATATATAATAGAAAATGTAATTGTAGCATAATAAATTCATTTTGCATACTAAGAAAATTTTTGAGGCCATTCGTTGAATCCCTTCATTCTTTAATTGATTTATATTAACATTTTATAGAAATGGAAGCATACAATATGTTACAGAATATATTTGTTTCATAGTAACACAGTCATAAAGTATTTGTCCATTTATGTCCATCTTGCTTCACCAGGTTCATCCATGTTATCATATGCTTTATGACTTCATTTCTTATTACAGCTGCATAATATTCCACCATGGGAATACACCAGTTTGTTTACCCATTCATTGGTTGATGGGCCCCTGGGTTGTTTCCAACTTTTGGCAATCATGAATAACACTGCTATGAACATAGATGTGCAGATATCTATTTGTGTCACTGCTCTCAGCACTTCCGGGTATATACCTATTAGTGGTATTTCTGGGTCACATGTCAAGTATATATTCAAATTCCTTTGAACTGCAACATTCCTACACAGGAGTTGTACCATTCCACATTCCTTCCAATAGTGAATAACTGTTCCTCTCTCCCCACATCCTCTCCAACACTTGTAATTTTCTGTCTTTTTAATAGTGGTCATTTTCATAGGTATAAAATGATATCTCATTGTAGTTAGATATGCATTTCCCTAATCATTAAAGATGTTGAACATATTTTCATGTGTATTTTTGCCATTTGTATTTCTTCTTTAGATAAATGTTTATTCAAGTTGTTTGCCCATTTTTAAATTGGGTTGTCTGTGTTTTTTATTGTTGATTTGAAACATCTCTTTGTGTATTATGAATGTTAAACCCATATTGGGCATGTGATTTCCAAATATTTTCTCTCATTGAGTTGGCTGCCTTTTGACCCTTTAGACAAAGTTCTGTGAGGTGCAAAAGTGTTTAATTTTGAGGAGGTCCCATTTATCTATTTTTCTTTTGTTGCACATCCTTTGGGTGTAAGGTCCAAATAAGCTCCACCTACCCCAAGGTCTTTAAGATGTTTCCCTATATTTTCTTCTAGTAGTTTTATGGTCCTGGCTTTTATATTTAGGTTTTTTATCCATTTTGAGTTGATTCTTGAAGAGGCAGTGAGATAGGAGTACTCATTCATTCTTTTGGTAAGATATCCAGCTCTCCCAACACCATTTGTTGAAGAGACTATTTTATCCCATTAACTTGGACTTGGTAGATTTGTCAAAAACCAGTTGACCATATAGGTGAGGGTTTATTTCTGTAGTCTCAATTCTATCCCATTGATCAATGAGTCTATCTTTATGCCAGTACCATGCTGTTTTGACTATTGTAGCTTTGTAATATTACAAGGTCACACAGTGAAATTCCTCCCATTCACTTTTCATTTCTAATTCTGTAAAGTTAGCTGTTGGAATTTTTATTGGTATTGCATTGAATCTATGAATCAGTTTGGGTAGAATTGACATCATTACGATATTTACTCTTCCAATCCCTGAACACAGAATGTCTTTCCATTTGTTTAGGTCTTCATTGATTTCCTTTTGTGTTGTTTTGTAGTTTTCTGCATATAAGTCCTGTACTTCTTTTGTTAAATTAATTCATAGGTATTTGAATCTTCTTGTTATTTTAAATGGAATATTCCCCCTGATTGCATCCTCAGATTATTCAGTACTAGTGTACAAAAGATTACTGATTTTTGTGTGTTGATCTTGTATACTGTCACTTTGATGAGCTCATTTATTATCTCAAGTAGCTTTGTAGAAAACATTTCAGATTTTCTAAATATAAGATCATGTCATCCACAAATAGTGAGAGTTTTACTTCCTCTTTTCCTATTTGGGTGACTTTAATTTTTTTCTTGTCTAATTGCATAGCTAGAACCTCTAGTACAATGTTAAATAACAATGGTGACAGTGGGCATTCTTGTCTTGTTCCTGATGTTAGAGGGAATGCTTTCAACTTTTCCCCATTGAATATGATGTTGATTGTGGGTTTTTCAAATATGTATTTTATCATATTGAAGGGTTTCCTTCTAATCCTATATTTTGAAGTGTTTTTGTAAAAAAAAATGATGCTGGATTTTGTCAATTGCCTTTTCTGTTTCAATTGAGATGATCATGTGTTTTTTATTCCTTCAGTTTGTTAATGTGGTATATTATATTGATTGATTTTCTTATATTGAATCAATCTTGCATACCAAGAATAAAAATCACTTGTCATGTTATATAAATCTTTTGATATGCTATTGGATTCAATTTGCAAGTATTTTTTTGATAATTTTTGCATCTATGTTAATTAGAGAGAAAGTTCATAAGGAAGAATCCATCTTTGCAGGAAATCATGAGGAAGCTTCAGAGCCTGAAAAAAAAAAAAGACAGGAAAAAGAGGTCTGGAGGAGAGTATAGAAGAAATAATAGCAGAAATTTACTCAAAAGTGTATAAAGACAGACAAAATTATGATATGACATATGAAAACCAAAAAATAAAATGGTGGAAGTAAATAATGTATTTACAGGAATATCATTGAATGTGAATGGATTAAACTCCCCAATCAAAAGATATAGGCTGACAGAATGGATATCAAAGCATGAGTTATGCATATGCTGCTTACTGCTTACAAGAGACTCAGCTTAGACCCAGGGATACAAACCGGCTGTAAGTGAAAGCTTGGGAAAAGATACTCCATGCTAATAGTAGCCAAAAAAGAGCAGGGAGGGATAGCTATAGTATTATTATAGAAAACAGACTTTAAATGTAATAAAGTTATAAGAGATACAGAAGGCCATTATATATTAATAAAAGTGACAATCCACCAGCAAGATATAACAGTCATAAATATCTATGCACCTAACCAGGGTGCCTTAAAACATGTGAGACAAACTTTGGCAAAACTGAAGGGAGAAATAGACATCTCTACAATAATCATTGGAGATTTCAACACACCATGCACATCATTAGATAGAACAACTAGACAGAAGGTCAACAAGGAAACAGAGAACTTGAGCAATATGATAAACAAGTTAGACCTAACAGATATATACAGAATGGTGGATCCAAACTCAGCAGGTTTTGTATTCTTCTCAAGTGGCCATGGATTTTTCTCCAGAATAGACCACATGTTAGGACACAATGCAGTGCTCAGTAAATGTAAAAAGATTGAAATTATACAAAGCACCTTCTCAGATCATAATGGAATGAAACAGGCAATCTATAATGACAGGATAAAGGTAAATTTGCAAATGTTCAAAAGCTAAACAACACACTCCTAAATAATCATTCAGTCAAAGAAGAAAATGCATTTGAAATCTGAAAATATATTAAGACAAATGAAAATGAGAAAACAACTTATCAAAACTTATGGGATACAGTGAAGGCAGCCTTGAGAGGGAAATTTAGAGCCCTAAATGCTTGTGTTAAAAAAGAAGAAAATAGCTAAACTCAGACTTAACTGAACAACTGGAGAAACTAGAAAAAGAGCAGCAAACCAATCCCAAAGTAAGCAGCATGAATGAAATAGTAAATATTACAGCAGAAATAAATGAAATTGAGAACAAAAATCAATAGAGAAAAATCAAGTAAGCCAAAAGCTGGTTCTTTGAGAAGATCAATAAACTTGACAAATGCCTCACTAGTCTAACAAAGAAAAAAAGAGAGAAGGTACAAATAAATACAATCAGAAATGAAAGGGGTGAAGTTACAACTGACCTCATGGAAATAAAATCGAATCATAAGAGGATATTATGAGAAACAGTATGCCAACAAACTAGACAACCTAAATGAAATGGACAAATTCCTAGAAATGTACAAACAGCCTACACTGACACTACAAGACAGAGAAGAACTTAACAAACCAATCACATTTAAAGAGGTTGAATCCATCATTAAAAATCTCCAAGCAAAGAAAAGTCCAGGACCAGTTGGCCTCACAGGTGAAATCTACCAAGCATTTAAAAAATAATTAACAGCAATCTTGTTTAAACCCTTGCAAAAAATTGAAGAGGGAAAATTACCCAACACATTTTATGAAGCCAATATCACCCCCAATACCTTCATTCTTAATATAAGAACTTTTAATTAATATTCAGTTATCAAATGAAAAACTTTTGTTTGAATCTCTTCAAACTCCATCACATATTATTATATTAAATCAAGAGCATTTGACATATTGAAATAAAGCTGATGCAGTTCTGGTTGACTGTAGCTTCTGTTAACCTAGTTTGAATCTCAACACTGATGGAAAATTAACATAGGATTGGTAGAAACCTGGTGCACATTTTTTTAGTATAAATTTTGACCATGATCTGTATCATTAATACTCTTTGTCTTTCTTAAAAAATTGTGATATATCTTCGGTGCTAATCTTGTAGCTATCACTCCACATCAATTCATTATTAATTCCATCCTCATCTCTCTATTTCAAAGATTATATTAACCATGTCACCATCAAAATTAAAAAAAAAATCCAGTTGTATTCTTAATATGATTGAATTTATTTCTGTGGTGCAGATTTAAGAATTTGAATTAACATATAGGCAAGTGATTATGGAGTAAGTCCTCTCTATATAGCTTCACTTGTCCAAGGTAAATATTTCCTCACCTATAATTTAAAAGAATGTTTTTTATTTTGAAATAATATTTAAAATATTGTTTTGAACAACTCAATGTAATTGTCTATTCTTTACATGGGCATAAAAGGAAAATGTTATTTTATTCCAGTGCCAGGATATAAAACCATCATAATTTTTCTACTCCCAATCCTTCCACTGAAAATAAAATTAGAAAGTTATGCTTTACACATGAAAATATG
>JAQZBX010062636.1:0-16850 GCA_029593785.1 Cabassous unicinctus
GGATTGAACCCAGGTCCCTCCATATGGGAGACAGATGCCCAACCACCCGAGCCACATCCATCCCCCTGCTATATCTCTTAAGGTTGACCAAAGATACCCAAAGTTAGTCTTTTCCCATATAGGATGGTCATATAATAAATCAGGCTTAGTTTATCACCAGCATTCTAAAAACCAGAAATAGGGAGAAAAACTAGGTCTGGGGACACATGCATGGTTTCTAATAAAGCAAATGTTTAGCCTACCCTGATTATCACAAAATCAGGACAGTGAGAATACTCACGTGATCACATTTTCTATGCAAGGTTTTGAGATGCTGACAAAGATACAACAGGTTGAGGGGTCTCAAACCCTTAGGAATTTACAATTTAGCAGGAGGTTCTGACATATAAATAATACAGCATGATAAATGTTGTTACTAATACATTATAAATTCCGTATGTAAAAAGGTGTTCCTGGTGCAAAGAGAAGGGTGCAAAAACTTGACCTGATAGAATGTGATAGAGAGTAATAACTGAGCTGCATGTTAGGGATGAGAAAGAATTTATCCACAAGTGATAGCAAAACATAACAAGCATGCAACATGCACAATTACCATGACTAGCCTTAATAGACAAGATAATCAAAGTGCCCTTTCCAAGTAATTAGAGGAGCAAAGAAATCTTCTGCACTACACTAAAAGATCTGGAAAGTAAAACAGCTATATCATAAGGTCACGGGTATTTTCTATTTGATTTATCTTTGATAAAACTTTGAAATATGTCATTGAGCCAAACCACTTATCTATGATTGAGTCATAGGAATTTGAAATATCCCTTTCTTCCATCTTCTTATTTTTTCAGCTCTCTAGCTTAGACAACTTGGCAAGATAAAAACGAACATGAAATGTTGAAAACAACCAAAATAAGGTTATAACCATTGTTCACTGTCTTTCCCTTCAATATAACATAAAAAGGCGATTCCATAAAACCAGTTCACGTTGGTATCATGTATTATGGGCGATGTCATTCTGGCATTTTTATTCTGTGCCTCATGTTGACATTATAGACATTGGGGAAAAGAAGAACTATCTTTAGTGAGCACTCAGGAAAAATGGACAACGAAGAGATCAAACGTTCAGCAGTGGGATTCAGCACAAAGTAGCGGCAACAGTGCAGGCCAGGAAGTCAGCCACTGGAAAAGTTACTGAACCTCTGTGAACTTCAGTTTCTTCATCTATAAAATACAGATTCTAATTCTTATCATCTAGCATCTCTAGAAGATTAAATAATTAATAATTAATTGGCACATCGTAGGTGCTTAATGAATGTTTCTTGAATGTATAAACTTACAAAATACAATTCTTTTTATTCCTCACATATTTCAAAAATATGTCATTGGTTTTGAATCACAATAGTAATGAAGGTAATTCTATAATAATTCAAGCAACATAGAGATATAAAAAAATTTAATGGTATCTTTCTCCTCCAATCCAATCCCAATTACTCTGCTTTCTAACCTCTTGGAATGTATTCTTCTATAAGACTTTCTACACTTAAACAAACACAGTAATATATAAATATTTTATATACACACACATGTAAATCTATATAGTCTGTTTTTCATAAGAATTAAATCATATACATATCATTTAGAAGCTTGCCTTTTTCATTTCACAACATATCATGGATACTTTTCTAACTCAATGAGTTCACAGCTTCACTCATCTTTTTCCTTAAAAACTAGTGCTTTTACTTATGCAAACTTGATTCCTAGAAGTGGCATTTCTAGATCAAAGATGTTCACATTTAAATTTAATATTACCAGATAACTTTCAAAAATATTTTAGCAATTCATACACTTACAATTAGTACCTAAGAGGTGTCAATTTTCTCCACACTTTTACCAAAAATGGATTTGATGATTTTTTATAATTTTCTGTGCCTCTGATACATGAAAAATACCTCTTAATTTTTAATATACATATCCCTGATTTATTAACTATGTGTATCCCTCTTCTGGGAATAGCAAAAAATATAAAATTCTGTTATATTCAACAACCGCTGGAAATGGATAAAAGCAAAAAATATAAGAGGAAAATAGGTACATGAGCTGATCTAGCTAGATCGCTTATATTTTTTGCTTTCATCCATTTCCAGCGGTTGCTGAATATAACAGAATTTAACACCTTATCATAGTGCTGCAAATAATTCTTTCCCGATCTATCATTTGTCTTTCTACTTTGTAAAGCTGCCTTTGCTATTCAGAATTTTTAGGTTTTTATGTAGTCAAGTCTAACAATTTTTTTAGGGTTTCTGGATTTTCTATCTTGCCCATGAAGTACCCTATCCTATCCCTGAGGTTATTCATTGTCTCCTTAATTATGTTCTAATGTTTTGTAGGTTTATATTTTTTCATTTTAGTCATTGGACCAATTGGAATTTCTTTTTATGTTTGTTGCAAGTTACAGATTGAATTGTTTTTCTTTCAGGTTGATAATGCCATTATTTTAACACTATTTATTAGTAATTCTTCCTTTTCCCTCTAAATTTGAAATGTCAGCATTATCATATACTAAGTTCTTATTTAAAAGAATATTTTAATCTCTTTCTATGCTCTCTGTTCTGTCCATTAATCAGTTTGTTCATTCCAGAGCCAATAGTCACATTATTTTCCATAATGAAGTTTTAATATTTGATGTGGCAATTTCCCCCTCGCTATTTGTTTTCTTTCACAATTTTCCTGACAATATTGTTTATTCTCCCATATTTATTTTGGAATTATTTTGAACAGTTTAAAGCAACAGCAATGACAACAATATGGTTCTGATCCAAAATTCTTTACATTTATATACAAATTTGGAGATATTAATGATATTAAGGCTTCACATCCAGGAATCACATACACCAACACACAAGGTCTACTTGAAAGTTACATCTTAGAGATGTTCTGTAACTTGCCCATGGCCACACAGCTGGTTAATCACAGAAACTGGTTTAAGTCCTATCTCTTTGATGCAAAATATACAACATTAATCCCTCCCTTTGTTCATATCTGAAAAGGGGAAATGATTAAATAAATAATTGAGTGTGGTAGTTTGAATCTTTTGTGGACCCCAGACAATTGTGTTATTAAATTGGTCCATTCCAGTTGGTATGGAACCTTTTGATTCAATTGGGTTCTGGTGTGGGCCATTTGATTGGATTGCTTTAGTGAGGTGTAGCCCAGGGTGGGTTTTGGTCCTTGTATTAGTCAGAGTTCTTTTGGGAAACAGAATCAGCAGGCGATATCTGTAAATAGTACGAGATTTATAAGATTCTCTCACGTGACCGTGGGGATGCACAAGTCCAGGTTCCGCAGGCAGGCTGCAAACCAGGGGCTCCAATGAAAGTCCAATGAAGGTCCTTGATGAGTTTCCAGGAGATGTTGGCTGTCCAAAGACGAGCTGGGAAATTCTCTTTGAATGCTGAAATCACTTCCCCTTTTAGGGCATTCGACTGATTAGATAAAACATCACTCATTGCTGATGGCAATGTCCCAGGTTGATCGTAGATGTAATCAGCCATCTATGCAGCAAACTCACTCATGACTAAAGCTCATAAATATCCTTATATTACAATTAGCCCAGTGCTTGCTTGACCAAAAACTGGGCACAATTACCTGATAGAATTGACAAATTAGCCTAGCCATCACAGTCCTCTTGCTGGAGTCCTTTATAAACAGGAGATAGGAGGCTGCAGAAACAGAGAAAAACTCCTGGAAGCTGAGAAAGAAAGCCACAGACAGAGCAGCCAGAAGCTGAAAGCAACAGAGCCTGGAGAAGAAGGCAGACACCAGCGGATGCCTCCATTGTGCCCTGCCACGTGCCTAATCACCCACACCTGCAGCTCAGGGACAAAGGGTCTCCTGATGGAGCCTTGATTTGGGCATTTTTCTTAGCCTCGAAACTGTAAGCTTTTAAACTAACGAATCCTCATTGTAAAAACCAACCCATTTTTGGTATATTGCCTTTTAGCCTTTAGCAAACTAAAACACTGAATTTATTCCGACTGAATACGTAGCATCCTAACCATTTACCAGGTTGTCAGACAAGATAGTAGAGCTGCCATATACCACGCTGCCCCACCCCACACACATATGCAGTTTTACCTACCATTAACATTAGTATTAGTATGGTAACCTTCTTATAATTGATGAAACAATATTATTATAATTATACTATTAACTATAATCCAGAGTTCACATTTGGGCTCACTCCTTGTGTTGTACAAGGCTATGGTTGTTTGTTGTAAAAAAAATTTTATTCTGATAATATATGTACAACCAAAAATTTCCCATTTTATCCAATTTCAATTATACAATTCAATGGTGTTAATTATATTCACAATGTTGTGCTACTATCTTCACTATCCATTACCAAAACTCTTCCATTGTCTCAAGCACAAACTCTATACCAATTAAACAATAACTCCTAATTCCCCACACTCTACCAACCCAAATAACCTCTATTCTAGTCCCAGACTTATGGATTTTCATCTTCTAATTATTTCATATAAGTAAGATCATACAGTATTTTTCCTTTTGTGTCTGGCTTTTTTCATACAACATGATGTCTTCAAGGTTCATCCATGTTGTGGAATACACCAGAACTTCATTCCTTTTTTTGGTAGAATACTATTCCACATGTTATTTATCCATTCATTGTTGATGGACACTTAGGTGGCTTCTACCTTTTGTCAATTGTGAATAATGCCACTCTGAACATCAGTGTGCAAATCTCTGATCAAGTACCTGCTTTCATATTTTGGATACATACCTAGAAGTGGGATTACTGGAGCATATGGTAATTCCATACCTAACTTTCTGAGGAACTATCAAACTGTATTCCACAGCAGCACCTGCACCATTTCACATTCCCACCAACAATGTATGAGGGTTCCAATTTCTCTACATCCTCTCCAACACTTATATTTCGTTTTTTAATAGTAGCCATTCTAACCAGTGAGAAATGGTATCTCATTGTGGTGTTGATTTGTATTCCCTAATGGCTAATGATGTTGAGTATCTTTTCATATGCATTTTGGCTATTTGTATATCATCTTTGGAGAAATGTCTATTCAAGTCTTTTGTGCATTTTTCATTGGGTTGTTTGTATTTTTGTTGTTGAATTGTAGAATTTATTTTTATATTCTGACATTAAACCCCTATCAGATATGTGGTTTCCAAGTATTTTCTCCCATTCTGTAGGTTGGCTTTTTACTCTTTTTATAAAGTACTTGAGACACAAACATTTTTAGTTTTGATGAAATCCTATTTATCTACTTTTTCTTTTGTTGCTCATGCTCTTGGTGTAAAGTGTCTAAGAAACCATTGTCTAACACAAGGTCTTAAAGATGCTTCCCTGTGTTTTCTTCTAGGAGTTTTAAAGTTTTGGTTCTTATATTTGGATCTTAGATCCATTTTGAGTTAATTTTGGTGTATAGTGTGATGTAGGGATCCAGTTTCATTCTTTTTTATATGGCTATCCAGTTTTCCCAACACCATTTGTTGAAGAGACTATTTTTCCCCCATTGGGTGGACTTGGCTCCTTTGTCTAAAATAAGTTGGCCATAGATGTGATGGGTTTATTTATGACCTCTCAATTCAACTCCATTGGTCTATTTGTCTGTCCTTGTGCCAGACCATGCAGTTTTGATTACTGTAGCTTTGTAATAATTTTAAATTTGGGAAATGTGAGTTCTTCAAATTTGTTCTTCTTTTTCAGATGGTTTTGGCTATTCAGGATGTATTACCTTTCCATATAAATTTGATGATTCACTTTTCCAATTCTGCGAAGAGGGATGTTAAAATTTTTATTGGGATTGTGTTGAATCTATAAATCATTTTGGGTAGAATTGACATCTTAATATCTACTCTTCCATTTCTTTAGGGTTTCTTTAATTCTTTCAGCAATATTTTGTAGTTTTTAATGTACAAGTCCTTTACATCCTTGGTTAAATTTAATCCCAGGTATTTCATTCTTTCAGTTGCTATTGTAAATGGAATTTTTTTGATTTCTTCTTCAGATTGTTCATTACTAATGTATAGAAACATCACTGATATTTGTCTGTTGATCTTGTACCCAGCATTTTGTTTAATTCATTTATTAGCTCTAATAGCTTTTTTGTGAATATTTCAGGATTTTATGTATATATAGAATTATGTCAACTGCAAATAGGGAAAATTTTACTTCTTTCTTTCCAATTTGGATGTGTTTTTTCTTTTATTTTTGAAGCAGTTTTATTGAGATATAGTCACATAGCACATAACCCATCCAAAGTGTACAATCAATGGCTTTTAATACAATCACAGACTTGTGCACAAGTTCATAACCACAATCAATTTTAAAACATTACATTACTCCAAAAAGAAAAACTCCAAACCCCTTAGCAGTCACCTCTCAATCCCTCTATCCTTTCCCAGCCCTACATAACCACTAATCTAATTCCATCTCTATAAATTTATTTATATTTACATTTTATGTAGATGGAATCATGCAATATACAGTACTTTGTGTCTGGTTTTTTTCACTTGGCAAATGTTTTTTTAATTATAATTTTTTTTTAAAATTAGAGAAGTTATATGATATATGATATTTAGTATTGCCCTTGTTTAACTTCTCAAACCAGGGCTAAGGACCTAGTAATGGGATGCAGGCCAGTTTCCAAGGGCCTTGAAGAGGCTTGCCTCTTTTATTCATTTATGCTTGCCTCTTTTATTCATTTATTTCCTTTTTCATGCACTTTTCTGGCCTGGCCAGTAGGTGGTGCTCTTGGGGCAGATGGTAGAGCTCATACTCAGTGTAACTCCTCAGGTGGGTAGGTGGTGCAGAAGAAGTGTCCTCAGGGAGGGCCGAGCCTCACAAACAAATTTTCTCAGAGGCTGTTCTCCACCCTTGGCCAGCCACACCCTCCTCCCTCTGCCTCTTCAGCAACCAGCCTGGGGCAATAGGGAGGGTGTTTGAGAAAGCTAATTATTTTTAGCTCCATGCTGGCTTTCAAGGCAAACAATGTCATGGCCCCACCCGGCCTGGAAGTGTGCTGCCCCTCCAATGCAGCAGACCAAGTTCATTGGCCAAAATCTTGAATATGCTGTAGACTATGTCCCTAACTCCCCTTTTTCTTGGAGAAGAGGACACCTCCAATCCCCTCAGTCCACAGCCACCATAGTCCATAGCTGCTGCAGTCTGTAGGTTGCTATTTGCATAAGTGGAGTTAAGGGTACCCACTGCTGCTTCTGCAGCTCTACTCTGGGATTTTTCAGCCAGCTGAGACTCCTTTCCTTCATCCCTTTCTCTTCTGGGTGGTGTCTCACCTTCATCAGGTGTCCTGAGCCCCAGAGCAGCCCTCCAGACAGTCTCTGCCTGTCCTCTAGCAATTTTTTTCTGTGAGAGAAATAATCCCTCCACCTCTCTAATCCTCCATCTTCCCAAAAGTCCTCTGCCACTTTCTTCTCTCCTTCATTTTTGAAAGATAGTCTCACTAGATATAAAATTCTTTGTTGGGAATTATTTTATTTTAGCACTTTAAATATTTCATCCCATTACCCTCTTACCTCCATAGTTTCTGATAAGAAATTGTCATTGAATCTTATTGGGGCTCCCTTGCACATAAAGCACTGCCTTTCTCTTGCAGCTTTCAGAACTCTGTCTCTGTTCTTGGCCTTTGACAGTTTGACTACAATGTGTCTGGGCTTTTTTTCTCCTGGGTTTCATCCTCTGTGGGTTTTCTTGGGCTTCTTGAATGTATATATTCATGTCTTACATTAAATTTGGGAAGTTTTCTGCCATTATTTCTTTGAATATTCCTTCTGCCCCTCTCTCACTTTCTTCTCCTTCAGGTACTCCTATTATGCATATATCGGTGTGCTTGATGGTGTCCCACAGGTCTCTGAGGTTCTGTTCACTTTTTTTTTTCATTCTCACTCTCTTTTTTTTTTTCTTTCTCCTCCTCAACTTGAATAATTTCAATTGTCTTTTCCTCAAGTTCACTGATTCTCACTTCTGCCAGCTCCAATCTGTTGTTGAAACCTTCTAAGGAATTTTTTATTTCAGTTATTGCATTCTTTGAGTCCAGTACTTCTGTTTGGTTCCTTTTTAAAATTTCTATATCTTTACTGAGATTTTCATTTTGTTCATTTATTATTTCCCTGATATCCTTTAGTTCTTTCTGTGTGTTTTCCTTTATTTCTTTTTGCTACCAAAAGTCATTTTTTTAAGTCTTTGGTATGTCCAAAGTCTGGTTTTCTTTACTGATTGTTTCTGGAGTTTAACTTGTTCTTTTGGATGAGCCATCATTTCATTTGTTTATTGTACGCTGCATATTTTAATATTTTAGTGTGTTAACTCTGGAATTTAGACCAGAGCTATCTGTTCCTTAAATTTCTATCCAGATAGTGATGTGACAGAGAGTTCCTTGAGTGCTAGGAGTTAACAAAAACAAACAGTCCAATGCAAAAAACACCTTTAACAGTCTTTGCAAATTGGCTCTGTGTTGGCTAGTGCACTCCTTCAGAGTTTAGCCCTCCCATGAAAAAGATCATCCAAAGCAAGAGTCCTCTCTATCTTTTCTGAGCATGCATCCTTTCCTGGGCCTACCTTAGGAATTCCCTCATTTACAGGAATCAGAATACCCCCTCAATTCAGGCCCAGGGACCCACAGTGAGACCCATGTGGCAGGGACCCACATGGCTCCATGCCATGCTAGGGGATGTTGAGAGGGGATCCAGCATGGTGCCTAGGGCTTCTCCTATTATTTCTAAGCTGTGTTTTCTTGATTTGGTAGTCACTCTGTTACTGAAACCCTCTAACTGTATTCCAGAGTTTTGAGGAAGATGGCTCTGTTAGTCTTTGCTAGTTGTTCCAAAATTCTGTGCAGGAACAGAACTTTTAACTAAAAAAAACACTAAAGGACCTAAGTTTTAATAGGACTTAGGATGGAGCATCTTAAGGCACCATCTTGGTTGACCAGAAGTGCGGAATCATTAGCTTCTACCTGCAATAAATTGTTTCTCATTCTTTAAAAGACCTAGTGTCTTAGTTTACCACAGGCTTGCTGATGGAAAGTACCAGAAATGGGTTGGCTTTTTTTTTTCCCCCCCCAAAGATTTATTTATTTATTTATTTATCTCCCCCTTGCTGCTTGTGCTTGCCGTGTCCATTTGCTGTGCGTTTTTTCCGTGTCTGCTTATCTCCCCCTTGCTGTGAGGTCTTGCTGCATCAGCCCACTGCGCCGCGCGGGCCAGCCTGCCCTCACAAGGAGGCCCCGGGAAGCGAACCCAGGGCCTCCCATATGGTAAACGGGAGCTCTATCGATTGAGCCACACCCGCTTCCCTGGGTTGGCTTTTATAATGGGAAATTTATTGAGGTAAAAGCTTACAGTTCTGAGACCATGAAATGTTCAAATCAAGGCACCATCAGAGATGCTTTCTCAGGGTCCTGTCACATGGCAAAGCAAGATGGCTGCCGATCTCTGCTGAGGTTTCTGCCTTTCCATCCAGAATCTCCCATCTCCTGGAGCACAGGCATAGGGCTTATCTCTTCAGCTTTGAGCTGCTCCATAGGCCCAGCCTCTTGGGGGTTTCATGCTTAACCTTTGGCTGCTAGCGATTCTTGAGTCATCTCTCACACAGCAGGGTCAAAAATGGTGGCTTCTAGCGCATCTCACCCTGCAACATGCCTGCAATCTATGTCTCAGATTGTGTACTGTTTTTCATTTCCTGTTTCTTAATAAACTCTACTCCCTTGCCTAAAAAAGATTAAAAAAATAATTGATGGCTTCCTTTCTCTCTGTATCTGTTTCTCTCTGTGTCTCTGTTTATATTAGACCCAGCAAGAGGGCAGAGACCCAAGCTCACTCACTCCTCTCTAATGTAGTCCAATCAAAAAATGATCTGATCTAGTAATCTAATCAAAGGACCCTCAACAAAATTTAATGCAATCAAAGGGCCCCACACCCACAGGAATGGATTAGTTCAAGAACATGATCTCTTTCTCAGATTCACAAAATTCAAACTGTTACACCTAGGTAGAATAAGAATGAAAATAAACTTCCATTAATAAATACCTGGGACACTCCTGACTCAAACATATCCTTACTGATATGAAATTCTGTCATTATGGATTCATTTTTTGGTTTAAAAATATATTCTTTTAAAATGCAAACACCTTTATAAATTTTATTGCACATATTTGTGTGAATAGGTTTAATTGCTACTCTTTTCCTGACAACTCACTGATAAACTCCCTAATGAAATTAAAATTTGATCTTGAAGATGGGAATAGTTTGGAAAGTGGGACACCAACTGAGGGCTTAGGTTAAATAGAATGCCAGAGGTTGGGGGAAGAATGGAAGGGTGGAGGGACTTGATAAGCAGAGAGCTCTAAAGGACCCAAAGGCTAGGAGATTTGGCAGAGTAAATGCATAGGGCCATACCAATTACTTTACACTTTCCTTCTGGCTATTAACTTCTGCCTAACCATCCCTGCATTTTAAAGATATAGAAACCACCACTGCATGTCAAAACAGCATTTCTACTCAGTGAATAAAATTGGTCCCATCTAACCCTCAAGCTGATTAATCCCTAAGAAATCAGATATCTGGTCTTGCTCTGCTCTGACTTCCTAAAATGACCCTCCCATCCTCAGAGCAGTCACAACTTAGCTTAACAGGAAGTCTGGTCACAGTTTGCCATCTCTGCTGCTCAAAATTAGAGCTCTTTTCAGAATATTTTTTAAAAAGAAAAATAAATAAATAAATAAAAGAAGTGTAAGAAAAGTTCATTGCAAGGGAAAGGTTTGGCCTGAACCTGGAAACTAGATCAGATGGACCCACCATGCAGCAAGCAGGAAAACACATAAAGAACAAACCAGTCAAATCAATAAGTTATCAAAGTCAATTAACTGACCAGTCAGTAATATTGAGCATCAGCTATGTGTAAAATGCTAGCTAAATAGTTTTACAAAATTACTCAGCTCAAGAGTATGCTATTGGATATATATAACATGACTGCCTTATGTTTTTACATGTATCTTCATTCCCTTTTGTTCCTGACAGAATAAAATTAGATTCTGCCCCTTGTATTAAATCAAAGTGGTGACATTGTAAATTTTTCTGCTCATTCTACTTGTGTGTTATGCATATTTCTTTAAACCATTGGATCAAAAGCTTGCTTATCATATTTCCTCAAAAGAAATCAATGGGCATGAGATACTGATGAAAGAATAGTTTTCATTATAGAGAGAAGAAACATCAAATCATTATTCCAGAATGTAAGATGAAATAGTCAAATATTCATCAGCTTATTAAGATTGTAATCCTAAAAATACAGTACCTGAGTATAATAGATTTGTTTAAAACATTTTTAATAAAAGGGAGGCTGTTTTTAAATGTGATACAAAATGTCCATTATTTAAGAATTTGAAGGATATACCTGAATACTATGCACTAAATGCAACCTTTGTATACAGTCAGGCATCAAAAGCAATTACTTTACTTGCAATAGACATATGTCCCCACTTTAAGAAACAAAAAAACTGTCCTCGTAGGAAAGAAGTTTTATGAAAATGATACTGGATTAAAAGTTAGAGGTCCAAAATTCTATACTAGGTTGTGAGCTTGGCAATTCACTATACCTTTTTAACCTTCTGTTTCCTTTTCTGGAGCTTTTACAGGTGGTTAGTAGAAGACTCAGTTGAGTTGAGACATACTAATAGGTCTGGGGAAAATAAAAGCTATCAAATGCAAAGCATGGGGAAGCGGATGTGGCTCAAACGATTGGGCCCCCATCTACCATATGGGAGGTCCCAGGTTCATTTCCTGGGGCCTCCTGGTGAAAGCGAGCTGGCCCCCTTGGAGAGCTGGCCCGTGCAGAGAGCTGGCACAACAAAAAAAAAAGACAAAGAGGAGAGACAATGAGAGACAGAACAAACCAGGGAGCTGATGTGGCTCAAGCAACTGAGTGCCTCTTTCCCACATCGGGGGTCCCAGGATCGGTTCCCAGTGACTCCTAAAGAGAAGACGAGAAGAGAAGACAAGCAGACACAGAGATCACACAGCCAATGGACACAGGGAGCAAGACAGCAAGCGCAAAAACAACAAAGGGGGAAGGGGGTAAATAAATAAATAATAAATCTTTTTTAAAAAATGCAAAGCATTCTATTATCATACAAAATTGCCAGACTTTGCTGTGGAGTTCCTAAATGAAAAATTGCAATGTCACTATCAAATTTTGAGCTTAGTAGAAATGCTCACTCTTTAAAGGATTTTATAGTAGTTTTGGAAGAAAGAAAAGTTTTTCGTAATGTGAATATCCTATTCCTAAATCAATTTGTTTTGTGAATTTATTTGGTTTTCTTAAAATGATGCTCTTGCTTTGCTGTACATATATATAACAGGTTTTTTTTTTTGTACACCTAATTGATTCAAAACATTCTGTTCTCAAAGTTCTCCTCAATGCTCAATTTGATAATGATCACTTTCAACTCAAGCCCTCCTTGAACTGGACACAGAAAGCAAATTAAGTTGGTGCTGCCACCAACAGGAAAAGGCACGTCCCATTATCTCCACTTAGACCAAAACTCCATTTTTCCTACTTGAAACTCTTGTTAAATAAACAGAGACATAGTATGGGCAACAGAAATAGAAAATGAAATAGATCTCCTTTGAGGCATGAAACAAATTTAAAATAAAGCAAAATGACTTCTAACGGAACAAAAAAAGGCAACCTGGAATGACAGACTGAAAGGCAAATGTTCTGGGTGTAAGTTACAGTAGGGACAACATTGGTAGTGATTGGTGTCCATTAAATATCAAGGAAGAGATATCTATGAAAATATTCTTCCTTATCTACAGCACTCTAATGACTGAACAAAATTTTTTTTAATTTTTAAATTCCAAAGGGAAATGGTAGCTTGGATTTAGTAAAGAATTTGATTGACATAATGCACTTTCATGAATAAGAGTACAAACGTATACCTTGCACTCCACTTGCTGCAATATTTTGCTTTTACTGCAAAAATAAAGGTTTTATATTATGAAAGCATCACTCAAATGACCTGGGGAAAAAATGGAATGCTAGCATCTATAAGTATACAATATGATTTTTCTTAAAATTTAAACGTTTTTAAATTATAAATTATAATATATAAATTATGTGAACTAAATAAAGTAATACATAAATTATAATTTGCATCTCAAAATATGGACACAGTCGAGGGGTAGGTTTATGGATCCATATAAGACTTTTCCAAAGCTTACATTCAGGGATCCTCACAGTCATTGGTCTGGAGTCATCTTCAGGGGCATTAGAAAAAAATTAGAAATCACTCTTTCTGCAGTCACAGTCAAGAGAAGAGAATTGCGGGTGCCATTAACCCCCAGGCCCTCCCATCCGTATATTTAAACCACTTAGTCCTTCTCATTTCAAACAGCTCACAATTCCAAAAGACCAAATTCCTCATTCAGATACACCCACACAAGTCCCACTGAGTTTTGTAAATTGTATAAACACATCTGAAGCTACATTTATCCCAAGTGAATATGGCATTGATTTATTTTATATTCTATTAATATTTGTTTGATTTTAAAGAAATTTCTTGGATTTTCATGAAAATTATCAAATGTCCTAGAAAATCTATCTCGGTTGGCATGGTTTTAATTCTTGACGTTCAACTATTGAACACTTATTATCTGTCTGAGGTACGGGATGTTGCCAAAATGAAAAGATACAGTTCTCTTAATTCTGACACTAAGAAATAACGAAGGAATGATTTTTATCTCTAACTGACAAATATGTTTATTTGCATATACTCCTTTCATGTACAATTCACAAGGTAAACATGAAGGTTATAAATAGCAATTATTGATGAAATTTGACAGCTCTGGTGAGGGCCCTAACTGGTTTCATCGCCCTTTCAAGTGTCAGTACTCAGTATTTCAGTGTTGCATAACACGAATACTCTTTTCTTCCATCAAATTATATTATTTAGGGAAGCAGATGTGGCTCAAGTGGTTGGGCATCTGTCTACCATATGAAAGGACCCAGGTTCAATCCCCAGGATCTCCTGGTAAAATAAAAAAAATAAAATAAAATAAAAAAGGCTAGCCACAGGCCCGTGCTGATGTGCAGTGAGCCAGGCCCGCTGAGCCATGCAGCAAGATGATGACGCAACAAAAGAGAGACGCAGGGGAGAGCCAAGGAGAGGCATGCGAGAAGCCAGGAACTGAGGTGGCGCAAATGACAGGGTGCCTCTCTCCCACATCGGAGGTCCCTAAGATCGAATCCCAGTGAAGCAGGAGGAGAAAAATGAGAAGAGAAGGCAAGAAACAGACCCAGAAGACACCCAGCAAATGGACACAGACAGCAAGCGGGGGGTGGGGGGGAGGAAGGGAAACTCATAGAACTGTATGCCAAAAAAGAAAAAATAAAGCCAATTTTAAAAAATTGTATTATTTAGACCACACCATTCTGGGTGTGTGATTCTTTAAAGAGGAAGATCACATGATTTAACAACTCTTAGAAGGACGAAGAGAGTAGATGGATTGGTTCAAAAGTCTGGTCTCCCATTAAAAAATGGGCAAAAGACTTGAATAGACATTTCTCCAAAGAAGAAATATAAATAGCAAAAAAACACATGAAGAAATGCTCAACATCACTCATGATTAGGAAAATGCAAATCAAAACTACAATGAGATATCATTTCACACCTATCAGAATGGCCTCTATTAAAAAGACAGAGAACTACAAGTGTTGGAGAGGATGTGGAGAGATAGGAACACTTTTTCACTGTTGGTGGGAATGCAGAATGGCACAGCCACTGTGGAGGACTGTTTGGCAGTTCCTAAAGAAGTTGAAAATAGACTTGCCACGTGACCCGGCAATACCACTACTAGGTATATACCCAGAAGAACTGAGAGCAGTGACACGAACAGACATCTGCATACCAATGTTCATAGCAACATTATTCACCATTGCCAAAAGTTGGAAACAACCCAGGTGTCCATCAACAGATGAATGGATAAACAAACTGTGGTCTATTCACACAATGGAATATTATGCAGCAGTAAGAAGAAATGAAGTCGTAAAGCATATGACAACATGGATGAACCTGTAGGACATTATGTTGAGCGAAGCAAGTCAGACACAAAAGGACAAATACTGTATGAATGTGTTACTATGAACCAAATATATTGTGTAACATATTGTTTGATTAAAAAAAAAATTTATATGTATCCAGTACATTTAATTGAGAAATGTATCTATTTATTCATCTGTGTTTACTTTTGTTTTTAATTGTTTAGATTTTCAATTATTAAATGTATAAAATAAAGTAAAAAAAAAAAAGTCTGGTCTCTTCAGCATACATTTATCAAAGCCTACAAAACTGTGCAGCACAAAGTGTAGACCATCATGCAAACTACAGACTTTGGTTAGTAGCAATGCTTCAATATTGGCTCATCAGTTGTAACAAATGCCCCACACTAATGTAAGAGGTTAATAATTGGGGAAACTATGTGTGAGTGGGGGGAGGGTTATATGGGAACCCCCTATACTTTTGGTGTAATTTTTCTGTAAATCTAAAACTTCTCTAAAAATAAAGTTTATTGTTAATAAAAAAAAATTTAAAAAAAAAAGTCTGGTCTCTTTGTCTCACTCCCTTTCTGTCCATAGCACACAGCTGTAAGAAGGCAGGTCATGCTGGGATTTGAGTTTTGGCCTCCACCATCTTCTTCAACTTGCATTTTTACAACAGCTTTTGAGCTAGAATCCTTGCCTCCAGACTCACCCCCATACCAGCCCATTCTCCATTCTCTCGATCATTTTACTTTCTTGTTTACAACACTTCAATGTTTTAGAAACATTAGGATAAAAATCCAAACTTCTTGGCATGGCGTTTGAGGACCTTCATGATCTGGCCCTTCCTTAGCGTCAGCTATGCCAACTTCTTTCCATCCCTCAAATCTAACATGCTCTCTTTCCCCTGCTGACCCATGAATATTTTAGTCCCTCTATATGGAATTCCCTCCTTCCCTTCTGTTCCCTTATCCTGGCTAACCTTCATGTGTCCTTCAGTGCTCTGCTTAACTATTTTCTCCCTCGATAAACCTTCTCTGATCCCAAAGAGGTAAATTTCCTATTGAAGGATAAGTTAGGTACCTATCAAAAGTTCTGCCGTAGAACTTTGTGCTCACTCCATCCTATCTTAGTGCATATCATGTTTTCTTGTGAATTTACAAAGATGATTTACCAAGATCTCAAGAAGTCTCTGAATCTGTTCCCTTCTCTGTGAAATGGGGCTTTTTAATGAGGATTAAATAAAGTATGTTAAAGTATTTTTTAAATGGTAAAGAGCAAAGCCATGCCAATGTTAAACATTATAATAACTAAGAATAATGACTACAGCATTTAATGAAATATTCATTAATTAAAGATTAAATAAAATATCATTAAATTAAAATATCTTTTCACTTAAATTTTTTTTTAATTTGGAAATTCAAACTTAGAGAAAAATTGCACAAATAGCACAAAGAATACACATATATCCTTTACCCAGATTTACCTACTATAACATTTAAACCCCTCACTCACCCCTCTTGATATATACTTTTTCCCTTAAACCATTTAAAAGTAATTTACATGCACTGTGGCCCCAAACTCCTAAATACTTTAGTGTGTGTTTCCTAAAAATAGAGGTATTTGCTTACATAACCAGAGTAAGTTTTCAATTTGTGTAAATTTAGCATTGACAAACAGCACTTATATCAATCTGCTCTCCATTTTCCAATTTTGTCAATTGATCCAATAATGTCCATTAAAACATTTTTTTTTTTTTTTT
>JAQZBX010062637.1:0-16851 GCA_029593785.1 Cabassous unicinctus
GATCAAAATTAGCAAAGAAAGATGTTTTTCCTTCTCAACACGCATGTCATTAAAGGAAAAGTCAACTAAAAAAAAAAAAAAAGAGAGAGAGAACGCTTGTTACTTAGTCACAGATGGACTGGGTGTGAACTGGGAGCTAGGTCCCCCTGCACTGAGCAAAAACAGAGGGCAATGACATGAAGACTCAGCAGCAACTATGTGCCAGAGAAGGTTCCAGTGGTTGGCCCCGAGCCCACATACCTCGTGGACAAGCGCAGGTACACATGGCTTGTTCCCCAGTCCAAATTTCACCAGAAGACAAGGGCCCTCCAAGGACACACAGGACCTCCAGGGACCTGCCTCTCTGCAGGAAGCACGAGACTCCCAGCTCACACATCCACCAGTCAAGTCGTCAAATCAGAGCAAGCATTATGAAATGGAGCCCCCACCCCCCAATCTACCCCTCTCTGATTCAAATGAAAGTGAACAAGCCCTGGCAATTTTGAGTTTTGTTATACATGATTCTAATAACCTGTTAGCTCTGAAAAGCAAATTCTTCACAAGAACTTAAAACTAGTTAAGAACCTGAAGAATCAATAATATCTAGAATCAATAACATCTGTGCAGAGCCTTGCATGGATGATCAGAGATGAACTAAGCAAATGAAAATCATCTTTCTGCCCTGTTAAAAACAGTTATTTCTGACATTATGGGTACTTTAAATAATAATAGCGGAATGGTTTCAATTATCACACTACGTTAAGAGCACAAATTCTGTGTATCTGAAAGCTTTAGATTTTTTAAAATACCCCCCATGACTCCTAATCCATTTCAGTGATGTGCATCTCAGAAATGATAGCTATATTTCCTGATATATTAGAAATGTGGCCCATTAAATAAAGCGTAACACTTGGATGGCAATACTTGGAGGACTACCTTAGATTTATTCCAGAAAAACTACCTAAAAATCACATAGGAACTAAATAATAAAAAGAACAACAACAACAACAAAAAATCACATGGAGCAGCCTTGCTCATTTCACAGGAGAGTAAAGGCTGAGAATTATGATTAGGCTCCAGAAGCAAAGAGCCAAAATATTTAAGCCATATTGTTCCCATTGGTTAAAATTTAAAGTCCATAGAAATTCTTGGGAAGAAATAGACTAAATACATATAATTGTGATAGCATCAAATGAAAACATGTAGAAGTACCTGGTCAACTCTCCCTAAGCCCATTAATGGGATAACATCTGGGCCATTCCTCCACACCTGTGTGCCTTCCCTGGCCTCACACAGATTCCTCTCCTAGCCCCTGGAGCACATTTTCCAGGGATTGCTACTATGTCAGCCTAAACTAAATTCCCAAAGGAAAGGACTCGTGCATCTTCACATCAGCTGTATTGAGTGTGGTGCCTGGCCCAGAGCTGGCACTCAAATCAATTGATAAATGGATAAAACAAAATGTGGTATATACACACAATAGAATATTATTCAGCCATAAAAAGCAATGAAGTTCAGATATATGTGACAACATGGATGAACCTTGACATTATGTTGAGTGAAATAAGTCAAACACAAAGGGACAAATATTGTATGATCTCAATGATATGAAATAGAATAAGTAAATTCATAGAGTCAGACACTAGAATATTGGTTTTACTAGGGGCCGGGATAGGGATAGGGAATGCAGAATTGATGCTTAAATTATACAGAGTTTCTATTTGGGGGGATGGAAAGTTTTGGTACTGGATGGTGGTGATGGTAGCTCAACATTATGAACATAATTAAAAGCACCAAATTATATATCTGAATGTGGTCAAAGGGGGGAAATTTTAGGTTGCATATGTTACTAGAATAAAAATTTAAGAAAAAAACATAGGACTCTCTAACACAGTGAACCCTAATGTAAACCACAAACTACAGTTTATAGTACAATTATAATAATAGTCTTTCATCAATTGTAACAAAGGTAGCACAGCAGTGCAAAGTGTTAGTAATAGGGGGGTATACAGGAACTCTGTATTTTCTGCATTATTTTTCTGTAAACCTGCAACTTCTCTAAATAAAAAAAAAAAAATGCCTGCTGGGTGAAGGGAAGGTGGTCCTCTAGCCTGGTAGATCTCAAAACCCACAGAGAGGTCCCCATAACATCCGTGGACTTCAAGAGAGTATACACATGTACAGTTTAGAAAAGAAATCTGAAAACATCTTTCACTGGCTCTGGGCTCATTTGTGGGAAATGAAAAAGCACTCGGCAGCCTAGAGATAGGTTTCAAACACAGCACGATCATTTGGGCAACCTGGACTAGGCTGTACCAGGGAAATGCTAGCTATAGAAAAGAGCAGCATTTCAACCCAGGGCAAGTACACAAGTGGGGCGGGCCAAGGGACCAGAGACATCAGGTATAAACAGAAGGTATATTTTGGTAGTTAGAAAGAAGTACACACACGCACACCCTCAAGCCAAGACGGAGCTAATAAATCACTGAGGCCTCCCACACGATGGCACAGATCATTAACTCCTGCGACAGAAAAAGAAGTTCCTGTGACAGAGCTGCGACCTCCCTCCCACCTGCCTGGTAACTGCTGGCTCTGGCTGTCCACCAAGTATCAGGCCCCGGCTTAGGCGGGGATTAAAGCAGCCACAACATTTCTACGAAGCATGTTCCAAGTGCACGGGCCGTGGATGGCCTCGGATTCGGAACGTGTTGCAGCTTCACGCTGGTTCAGCATTGCAGCCCCTCCACTCTTCCTGCCGGGTCCTCCCTGTGATATTCTGGTTTTCTTCCCTGTGATGGGATCTGGTTCGGAGTCCTCCCCGCAAGAGCCAAAAGCAAGGGCTGGATGCCCTGCAAGCGTGGTTGCACGCGCACTCACATGTACACACACGCACATGCTCACGTGCACACACAACGCTCACGTGGACACACATGCTCACATGCACACACAATGCACACATGCACACATACGCTCACGTGCACACACATGCATGCACACACACATTCAACACACCCACAGAGTGCACAGTGAGGACCAAGCCTCCCTGCATCAAGGCTGTTGTTATCAATCCACAGAGACAAGCAGAAGCCTAGAGGCAGCACCCAGGAAACGGAGAAAACCAGGCCTGGTCAAGCAGCAAGATGCCAGAGGGCGACAGGATGAGATTGGTCATCAAAAAGCCTATCACGCAGAACTTCCTCCTTTGAGGAAAGGGTTTCAGTGAAAACAAGACTAACACATTTGTTTAAAGAAATATTGTCCTTTTCCAAAATTAAATTTGGGGAAAACTTAACAGTAAAAGGCCCAGGAAAACATCCCCCATAAAACCCACCATCCAGAAATAGCACCAAAATTATATGTCGATGGAGTAGGCAGGCAGGGTTTCTTTCAATCTACTCCATGCTAACACTGCTGGAATATTCCCAGGGGCCCTGCTTGGCAAGCCATGTACAATATGGACAAGGGACATGTCGGTGCTTGACACCGGGCCCTACCCGAGGACATCCAGGAAGGCCAGAGTCAAATGACTGGGCATCTAGCAAAACAGGGCCCCTCCTCGGGGATGCTGGGAATCCCGGGTGCTGCTTGCCACTGCCTTCCTAGGGCTGGGCCCTAGGAGGTGGGCAACAATCTGATGGAAGGATAAAGAGGCTTGGCCAGGCACGGCAGGAGACACCAGGACAGACGGACCTCCGCGTCTGCCACCAAGAAGCTTGTCCATCTAACACCGTGATTCTCCATCCAGGACACGTATCAGAATTACTTGGAGAGCCTCTGAAACACGCTCAGGTGCCAGGTTCCACCCCCGACCTCCTGAATTACCCTCTGAGGACAGGGTCTGGGCACACGGACTTCACACAGCTCCCAGAGAGATTCTGACACCCACTCCCACATTTGAGAACCTGTGCTCCAAAGAGTAAAATAAAGCTATTAATACTATTATATTTATAGATATTGGGGGAAGAGGGAATGGAGAGGAGGAGAGCAAGGCAGGTAGTGCTTTTTAATCTGTAGGCATCAATTCTTCACTTGCTGCCCTCAGCTTTCCTAAACCTGCAGCACTCTGCAGTAAGACAAGGCAGGTAGAAATCAAAGAACCACTTAACGGTCCCAATTGACTGAGAGACGTGGCCATGAGCCCTTTCTGATCCATCTTTCCTCCAAGTAACGTAGGGGCAGCTGCTCCCCTTTAGCCAGATGATGAGACTGGACATCAGGACCTGAACCCACATCCCCCCCCAGGCCCACCCCTTCCCTGGACCTGCGGGCAGCTCTCACCATCGGCCGTGGTGTCAAGAGCTGCCGGCTGACTTCTAGAAACTGGCAGTGCACACTTAACCTCCACTCCGAGCTCTGCAGGAATATTTCCTTGGAAGAGAAGGTGCCACCTGCACCACAGCTGGAAACTCCCCTTGGGGAACTAGCACATTCTGCTGTGAATTTTTCCTGATGCCTGCTAATAACCTCATGCCAGGAGAACAGCATACACATTTGTTGAGAAAGCCCGCAGCCTCAGGGGCCCCTAGCTCAAGAAGGCTTCCTACAGAGGCCGGGGCTAAGATCTGCCAATGGGGGGAGGAAAATCTCCAGCATCCTCTGCTCACCGGCCCCTCCACAGTCCCCTCCTCCCTGAAGCCCCAAGAGTACAGCGGGGGACACAGGAGGCTGGCCAAGAAGCAGGGCTCACAGCACATGAGCAGCCCAAATGACCCACTGCCCAGTCCATGCCCTCATCAAGGTCAAGGGCAGGACTGCCCCTACCTCCCCTTTCTCCCCACATTCCCTAATGCCATGGATCTTGTGCATGACTTTCCCTTTCTTGGCTCCCCTGCATAATAGACCCTTATTCATCTACCTACAGAAGTTGCCCTCCTCTTCCTCCTTCGCAGTTATAGCATGCTTTGGCCATCCCCATCCCTCAAAGGGCCCTCAGAGTATTGTCTTTTGGTAGTTAAGCTCTTCACCCATCCCGCGTGCCCACTCGTAAATGGCCTACTCTGTGCAAAGACTGTAGATACAGAGATAAAGACGACACAATGCCAGCCTTTGAGGAGGGCAAGAACAGGCACAAACAGAAATGACAGAAAATGCAATGAAAGAGATAAACCCAACCCGGGGCATCATGGGGGCATGAGGAAATGAGCGAGGGCCACGGAAGGCCTTCTCAGGACATGGCGCCCAGCTTGAGTGGGTGTGGGCCAAGCGGGGTGGAGCTTGAGTAAAGCGCAGGAGTAACCCCCTTTCTGCACTGGACACACGTCTGCATGACCAGCAGGTAACGTGCAGGTGGGGAAGGGCAGCGGAGGGCAGCTGGAGGGAGGCCAGCACCAGCAGAGCCGCCCCTCTCAAGCCCATGGGACGGCCCCACAGTCCAGCTAGGCTTTCCCAGGAGTGTTGTTTTTTTTTTTGACTCAGAACCACAGTCCTAAGTTCACCCTGTCATCACAGGGCGCCAAGTCAATGGCCCTAATTAAAGCCGCCTGTGACCCCGGGTGTGGCATCTCCTCCCAGCAAGGCTGCCTTTAGATAAATGTTCCTCTACCGCAAGCACCCGAGGCTGGGTCCACAGAGCGGCTTCCTCCAGCTGTTCATTTGGTAGCACCCAGGCATTCTCGTCTGAACCCAACCATTTAGGGCTACAAAATGTCTGTCTAATTGTTGGGAGTGTGCAGCCCAGAGTTAGAGGCACACAAGATTAGAGGCCAACTCTAAAACTGAGCCCTTCATTTCCCTGCAGTTTTGAAAAGGCACATTACCAGGGGGTTGTATGATACCTAAAAGCATTCACACTCGCAACCCACAGTAAACTGGAATTACAGGCAACAAGAATTCTCGCTTGTGAAAGAAAAGGGAATTAAGGGTCAGGAGACCTCACTAGTCTGAACTCTGCAAAATCTGCAACAGAACACTCTGCTGGTAGCTTTTGCGTCCATCGAATCATTAGTCTCTTTAGCCTCCAGGCCTGTTTCTTTCTCTAAAGAACCACTACCAGCAGTGTCGGCAGCGCCAGCGCCGCGGGCATCACATATTTATTATGCAGCAGGCACTGTTCTCAGCACCAGATAGATAGTATCTCATTTAGTCCTCACAATAACCCTATTAGGTGAGACCACATATTTCATTGATATCTAGTATAAATCTTGGAATTAATTCTAGAATCAACCCGCCTCCTCCACATTTGTACGTCTCTGAAATAGCATGGCATAGTTTAAAAGGCAGGACTTTTTTCTTAGTGGTTGGTACATAAAATAAAGGTGCAGTTTAACTGATAGTATCTGGGACTTGAGGACATATGCACCTTGAGCCCCATCTTACTGATAAGGAAATTGAGTATGAAGAGGGTAAATAACTTACCCTCACGCAAATGTTTGAACCAGGTTCAGTGCTGCCTTCCACCATAAAAAAATACATACATGCGAGTCCTGCAGTGCATGAAACATTCATCTCTGGAATTCTTTAAATATTCCTTTGTTCGGTTCAGCAATCTAGTCAATGGCTAATTCTATTTCCCCCTCAGTTTGTTCAATGAACACTGCCTTCTTCCTTTTCCTATTTCTACAGACCTCAGTTCATAAAATTTCCCCTGCAGGTCCACTGCTAAGTCATCTCCTCCGGGCCTTTGCTTACTCTGTGTTTAACACATTCTTTACCTTCCTCCAGGAAGCTTTCACGGATTTCCTCCCACTTACTCTCTCCCTCCGCTCCTTTCCCCCAGGCTCTGCAAGATCCTGGCTTGCCCAGGCTGATAAGAGAAAGCCCAGCAAAAAAAACTAGTCTCCGGAGACAGATTCCAGCTCCACCCCTGAAGAACTGTGTGACTGTGGGCAGGTTACTTAGCCTGACCTTGCGCCAGCGACTTCATCTGTAAAATGAGGGAACTACCAGTACCTGCCTCACAAAGCTGCTGTGGGAACCAGAGAGGTGGCACACGTGAGGTACTCATGAGCTCCTGGCGCACCCGAAACGCTATTATGGTCCACGACCTTACAACGACCTGTTTATCTGCGCACGTTCTCCACTAAACCCATCTCCCTGGGGCAGTCACTGGATAGCACTGTGGCTTGCTGGCAAGGGCTCGAGCAAACATCTGTTGAATGAACACTGAGAGGGGCATGTCTTCATATAGCTCACATGCACGGTGTTATGCCCTGGAACACAAGGGTGAGGCAGCCACACAAACCATCAACTCTAACATAAATGCTAACTAGATGTTCTAGTAATGTGCTGTCCAAGTACAAAAGAAGGGAAAATTAATTCTGGCAGGAAGCTGCACAGAAAAATATTGATGGAAGCAAAAGCAAAGGCATGTAAATATAAGAAGATGGCACAAGCGAAGGCAAAGAGGCTTAGGGCACATGGTGCTCCTAGGAAAGGTCTAGAATGGGCATCAGGCAGTGTTCAGAACCAGGTTCCACGGTCCCCTAAAACTGCATGGGTGGATGCACACCTTTCAGACAGGAGGAGGTCCACAGCTGTCATTAGCTCCTCAAAGAGGTCTGAGGTCCAAAATAACGAAGGGCACTGTCACCGTGTATCCGATCAGGACGGGAGAGCAGGGGCAGAATGAGTAAGGGCTCACACGCGCAGCCTGAGCCCAGCTGGCAGAGGGCTGCAAGGCCAGTGGGCAGCTGGGCTTTATTATGTGGCTATGGGCAGGCACTGAAGGTTCTCCAGCAGGGAAGGGGGTGATGAGATTTGAAGTGCAGGAAGAAAATCCACCAGCAGCATGGAGGACACCTGGGAGAGGAGGAGGCCGCCGCTGCAACAGCACAGAAGGGAGAGCTGAAGAGATGGTGGGAAGAAGAAGAGAAATCAAGGCTCCCAAGGAAAAGTTCAAATGAACCCCAGGCGGACGCCTGGCCTGCCGGCACTATACTAGGTAAAGAAGAACAAATTTGAGGAGTGGGCTGGGATTCAAGTGGAAAAGAGGGAAGGAGAAAGTAAAGCCTGAACTGTGAGTTTGCAGAGTGGGCATGACATCAAGGGGTGTCATCAGGGGGAGCTAAGCCCAGGACTGAGGTGAGGGGTGAAGATGCACGTGGATCCCGCTGTCCACTTAGGGCAACTGTTGAAGTGTTATGCGAATCTGAAAGGTGGCCAAAGCCAGCACCTCCAAGGACGCCAATCAAGGGGAGAGAATGAAAGACTGGTGAAGGTGACCAAGAAGGAACAGTCAGAGAGAGGCGAGGCCAGGAACAGGTGTTTCCCCTGAGGCTAAACGGGAAGATAACCCTCAGGAGGAGGGGCGTGGACAATGGACAGCTGCGGGGAGAAAGCACAAGCCAGATGAGGGACGAGAAGAGACAACCAGACTGCAGCCAGTCTAACTGCGAACCTCATTAGTTCAGACTTAATTCAGCCTTAGGGATAGGTCAGCTCAGGGTCTGAGTTTACTTAGTCCAGTTTTGGGGCCAGCACAAATTAACACGACACATTTTTAGGAGATGTCCTGAACACTCAAGACCACGGACTCTCTTGAGTTGCAATATGGAAGGAAAAACACTAGATAAGTGGAGTCAAAAATCCTGGGTTCCATTCTCAGCTCCACCACTTCTTGGGTGTCTGATCCTTAGGCAGGTTATAGAACTTTAAGTAAAATGGGGTAAAAGGTGTACTCACAGGGTAAGGGAAGTTCAATCAAATGGCATATATGTAAGCCCTTATCTCTGTGCTTGGCATGCAAGCAGGCCTTCAATAAATGCTGTGCTTTTCGTTTAAAAACCATTCACGTATTCTAAAGCTATCTGATAATATCAAAGCAATTGGCATGTCAGCTATAAATCTGCCTTATCTATTTATTACAACAAATTTCCTAAATGCTTTAATTAGGCAACCCTTAACCCAGTTCCAAGTTTTTGTTTTTTAAAAGAAATGAAATGTTACATAATTAAATATTCCATAATTCAAACGTCACTAACTGACAAACCTTTCCATCACATAATTCAAATTCCCACAGTCTTTCTGTGCAAGTAACTAAGTGCACTGAATGAACATTTAAATAACCTATGAGGGAAATAAAAATTGATTTTGACAATTCACATTCACATGCTTAAAAGTCCTGGGATTTAGTCATAATATGAAGATGTTTTCAATAGCACCAAAAATACAGAACAAGTAAAACCTCCATCAATCAGAGTGCTTTTTAGGGACTAGAAGTTCTGGCTAACTGAATTTTTAGGCTCATATTAAAAACTGTTATTGTTTCATTAACTTTTGCTGGCCAAAATCTAAAAGAAGAAAACAGATCCCTACAGTAAAGTGATCTTTCTTTGGTAAAGATTTTGAAGAATGTTAGAGGCATGTTCCTTTCGAGAATCAGTTCTCCTTAAGCACAGACAGCAAGTCAGGCTCAGCAAACCAGGAGCAAGCTGGGGAGGCAGAGGGGGAGGGAAAGAATAAATACGTTTCTCAAATTCCCCCAGTTTTCTTGTGGGAAAGATCTCCCTCTTTTCTTACAAAATAAAAAGCTACGAAAATTTACAACCACCTAAGGGGCCAGTTAACAGATGTTCTGCTACTATTTATGCATCATATAATACCATAAATAATCTTAAACAAAATGAAATCCACTTGAGCCGTCTGTGTGAACAGCTCTCACCTCTCATCAATTGACAAACTGAGAGGCTTTAGGAAAGAAACAAGATCATCTGCATCAGTTTCTTCTTCTTTGGAATAAGGAATCCTCCTTACGTGACAGGAAGCCACGTGCCCTGGGACAGTAATGACAGGTGCCATCTGTCAGGCATTTATGATGTGCCAAAGACTTTTCATAATTTTCTCCAATTCTCAAAACAATCCTGCAAAAGAGGTATTATCGTTTTTAGACAAGTGAGGAAATTGAGGTTTGAAAAAGTTCAGTAATTTGTACAAGGTCACACAGCTGCTAAGCTGCAAGGTCAATTCTAAGCCTCCAAAACTCTCCCCTCCAATGGCTGCCTCTCAAAACAAAATGGCAGCAGGATGGAACAGTATGTGAGGCAGCCACAAGGCAATGTGCCACGTGTGTTCCCACAAAGCTCCGAGCGAGCTGGAGGAAGGTGATGTGTAGCCACAGGCAGCATCTTGTCTTCTTGTGATGTAGCCACATGCAGCCCTAAATCTACAAATGTCTTCCTGGACAATGATGCTGTAAACAGGAGGTGCCACCAGATCTGCTTAATCCAAAAGACACAAAGCTGGGTCTTCACACCTCAGCTTACAACTACAGTAGAAATTTATTCCGTTTCATCTCCATTTTGCAACTCCCCTTTCTCTTCCATACTCCCAGTATGTCTATGAATGGATTCCTCACTATGACCATAGCCAGCTAAAAGCTTCCCAGAAGCCATTTTGTTTCAGGTTGGCAAACAGACTTACAAGGTCAATTTAACGTCTATCTTGGCACTCTTCAATAGCATGACAGATTCAATTATGAGGGGAAAAAAAAAAATCAATACCTCTGAATGTGACCAGAAAACAAAAATGCAAAAGTGTAAGATGCCTAAAAGCAGTTACATTAAAACCAAGATTTCAGTTAGTTTGGTTATCAAAGCTGACTGTCATTTTGAAAATAATCCCTACACCCAGAACCCAAACCCCATTCTTTGTTATATTTACAGGATCTCACCTGACACAAGCTTTCACAGCAAAAATTCCAAAAAGCTTATCAAGGTTTGCCTCTCTTTGTACCTGTGAAGCGAAAGAAAAATATTTTGATGTGTTTGGGACCCTTTCCCAAACAACTATGTACTTTCAGTGATGTCTTCCATGTGGCGGGTTCCCAATCAAAGCTGCGGAATAAACAAAACCTCATTGCTTACCAGACACTTTGATTGTATCTGGCTTTCACTCCCTTGTTTCAGAAGTAGGTTTACTGCCCCTGGATTTCACTTTGCACCACTTGAAATGCTGAGCAAAAAAATGACTCTTTCAGTAAACACCACAGCAAAATAAGACCCCCACCACCTACACACACCAAAAGCACAATGCTTAGGGGATCGTGATAACACGGTGCAATTAGAGAAGGATTCAACCCTACAGTTGCGGAGCCTATTTTCTCTATAAATACTTAGTCATTTTCTAATTACACAAATAATTAGTAGGAAGCACAGCTTGAGAAACTGCGTAGGTGGTACTCTCTCACTACATGGAGATACGGTGACAAGTGAAGTGATCCAAGGGGTGAATAAAACGTGTTTTGCTCCAATGTTTGCCCACACGGAGATGACCACACAGCCCAGTTTTTACAGCAGAGCCAGCTCCAAACGTGAAATGTATGCTTTTAATGACAGACATTCTAAAAGGAGAACAGTTCCTTTAGATGAAGGCCAGGTTTCTACACTGGGAAAAAAGAGCTGGCTGGGGAATATATTCAAGGTAGTTTGGGTTTTTTGTTTGTTCTATAGGATACTAAAGTGCAGCAAAAGGTTGCAGTCAGAAAAGAGTTACAAAGACAGGGAGCCACGTTTTTGGTTGGCTTTTCCTAATGTTTGGTGTCTCGGTCCATACATACTCAGGGACACGAGACAAAGCAATGACTTTTATAGTGCCTGTGCTAAAACCGCAGGTTCCGATTGACTACCAAAGCTATTTTTACTCTTTTTGGTTTAGTGCTGGTAAAAGAATATAACAATAGAGTCTCTCTACACCACATAAGGCAGATGGTACAAATGTCTCACTCTGGCTCTACTAATAGTATTCAAATATCAGCTCTGCAGAAGGATGTGTCTGTAAGCAGTGACTATTTTTAAATCTTATTCATTCATTCATTCAAACACTCAGTAAATATTTACTGAGCGCCAGGTACTATGGATACAGAGGTATATAAAACAAAGTTCTGCCCTCCATGGAGAATGCATTCTAGCAGGAAGGAGTACCATATAGATACTATATAAAACAAAGTTCTGCCCTCCATGGAGCTTGCATTCTAGTGGGAAGGTGAGCGACAAAAGAACTCATGAAAACAAATAAGAAGTTCACCTAATTCTAAGTGCCATGGAGAATAGAAAATTCAATAGTGGAATACAGAGCGATGCAGAGGGAGGAGGAGGCAGGTATTTTAGCTGGGGTGGCCAGAGAAGATCCTTTTGAGGTTACATTTGAGCTGACACCACACAAAGCTCTGGGAAAAGCCTGCCAGGCAGAGGGAGCAGCAAGGATGACCGTGGGATGGAAAGGAATTTGGCCAGTCCCGTTGAGCACAGCAAACAAGGGAGGAGGCGAGTGGTGGCAGAGTTGGTTAGAGTTGGATGCGGGCTCGCTGTGTAGCTCAAAGGCCGTGCTATGGAACTTTTGATTTTACTCTACCTGCAACAAAGTCTCAGAAATCAACAAGAAACTATTAATTTAAATACACATGTGTGCCTGAGCTCAGCAAGAACAATACACATAGAACTGATGGCGTGAGATGATGAAAGGAAAGAACCGGGCTCATGATAAGCACCGTTCAGATTGGACCCTAGGGTTTGCAAAGAGCTCTTTGACTGTATCATCTTGTTTGGATGCCTGTACTGGGGGCAGTGAACATCAGAGGTTAAATACAAAGAAGTCCTAGCTCTTAATTACTAAGAAACCAACTCATCTTGTCTCTCAAGTGGCTAATGAAGAAAACTCCAGAGACTACAGATGAAAGGAAGTAGTGACAGAGCTCTTCTCCCTCTGAAGACTTCAAATCATCTCTTTAAAGTGCCTTGAGATATGGACCCATGACTCCCCAAAGGCCCAGTCACCAAAAGAAAAAACACGACTGCCATGGTAAAAGGCACAGGCATCCTTAATTTCCCATTCTGATGGGTTCAGATGAAGCTATCAAGAGGCATGATCGAGACCTTCCTGAACACTCACCCTTTCGGGGTTTTTCTGAAGCACACTGCATTCTGCTGCCGCTAAGCTCAGGAGGCCTAGATTGCTCCAGCCCCTGGGGCTTTCTAAACTGGCTCCCTCTCGGAGCCCTCCTCCAGAATCAAATGCTCGCCTCACCTCATGATCTGCGGCAACTCCTTTTCCCCATCGCCTCTCCACTCGAGATCAAATCGTCTCCATGACGCCCCTTGTCTGGGTCTCATACGGTGATGTTCCTCTTGCTAAGCTATCTCTTCTTTCTACCCAAACTCACCCAGTCCTCAAGGACCAGAAAAGTCACTTTAAAAAAAAACAAAGAGCCTTCCTTCACTCTTCTTGCCCTCATTGGCTGCCTTCCCTTCTAAAACTCAACACTGCATAACATAGGACTCCCCAAAGTTTCTAAGATGACTAAAGCAAAGATACAGTGGTCCAAAACATTCCCCTTCCCACTGGTTAAGTGCAAACTCTGGAGAAGGACTCAGTGGCCTATTATTTAGTCATGTCCCAGGTACATGTTTGAGACTTAATGGCTGTGGACACCCAACTTCATCTACAAAGCAGCTGCTGAAGGGCAAGAAGCAGACATCTCTTATATAACACCCATCTTAATTAAGAACACATCATCCTGCCCCAAGAAATACCTGCCATGACCAACATCCATCTCCTTTGTAAACATAATTGAGGCAGAAGAGCTTGATACCATCTGTTCATAAACACATCACAATAAGTACTATTTGTATAGGACAACAATAAGACAAAGCAAAGCTCCATTTTGGCTCTCTTTTCAATGTCTGCAAAGGAAAATGCGCAACCAGTGGAACCCACGCCAAGGGTACATGTCTTTGTGCATGATAAGTACTACTTACTATGTAGAAGTTTAAAGGGAAGTTGGGCAGCCACATCCATACAGCTGCTTTAGGAATGTCAACTGGAATACATGCTTCATAATTATCTCAAGGAATGCTGATTAAAGACGCACTTTTTTTTCAGCATGCATGAAGTCGTAAGATACACCCAGACTATAAGGGTCACAAAGATGGTATTAACGATTTAGTATTACTTTATTCCACTTAAAAATATTGTTTTCTTCCACTTAAAGACGTAATAGAGAAGCATGGCCATGCATTCATTGTCCAGAGAAGAGAGTGGAGCTGAACATTACTTCCTCTCTTCCTTAAACTCCAAGAACTGAGTCCACACACTTGATTCTGAACTAAGCAGAGCTGAACAGTTAACACACACGCTGCACTGGACTGGTGTTAATAAGGTGACCTGTGTTTTAAAATGTTACTGACGTACTTTATGTCAGCAGAGCAAAGATGGAAGGAGGGAAAGTCACGTACTATTAAATAATCAGCCTAAGAGGAGGCCATGCATCTTTTCACGGTAAATGTTCACCTAGAAGAAAATCCCTCTTACGAGTGCTGCACGTGAGAGCTGGTCACAAGGAGTGGGTGAACCAGATGCAGGCACGCCAAGTGACCCAGACACCTGGCCGGGAGTCCAAAAGCCTGTGTAGAAGTCCCCAGGGGAGAGTAAAGAGAGAGGCTGTTTCAGCTCTTCCACACTGTGCTATTTTAAGTGACATGACTTCATTCTAGTTTGTTCCGAAGCAGCACAGACGGGCTGCATCAATTCATGTTACTACAGGAAGATAAGGAGACCCAGTTTCGAAGCAGTACATTTTTCTCGCCTCATGTTAGGGCATCATGAATCTGGAACTGTGACGTGTTTAGCAGCTGAAAGTACAATTTCTTTCTTTCTTTTTTTTTTTTTCTGTTTTCTTTCAAGCCTAAGAGCATTTCACAAACACTGCCACGTTTCATGGAGCCGCACACCAGATCCACCTGAAAAATGGCAAAAGGTGGGCTTCTGGGAAAGCAACTGAGCCTTTTTTTGTCAGTGTAAGCCAGCCATGACAGCAGTTCCACACTCTAGTTACAGGAAGGCTCATCCCTGTTGGAGAAGAGAAGAGGGAAACGGCCAACGATTCTAGCTGCAAAGCGGTTTAATGTAGGCGGGGGTCCCGCACAACATCCCTTTAGGGCAGGTACACCTCTGGGAACATAAGGCTTTTCCTGTACCTTTCGGAGAAAAGCTCAATGAACCAGACTGTGTGAGGGGCAGACATATAACAGATTCCACTCACTAAACCTCTCCTAGGCGCTGCACAATCTCATTAAATTCCTATGAGGTAAGTACCCTTATAATTCTTTTAAAAGACAGAAAACTAGCTCAGAGAGGTGGGAAAATAACTAAGCCAAAGTCACACAGCTAGTAAGAATCAGGGCAAGGATTCCAGAAGCTTTGCCCTTTCCTTAGAGAGGCAGACTTGATGCTTCTTGAGGAAAAACAATCCTTCACTTGTCTATCCAATTTGTCAGCTTCCCCAGTCATGCTGCCAGCAAACATCATATAGAAATAATGAATGAAGATGCATGGAAAACAAGAAAATCCAGGAGCCAATTTGACAACTGCCACTTTCTAATGACTTGAACTTGCTCAAGTTCCATTCCCTCTGAGCCTCAGGTTCCCAGGTGTAAAGTGTGCTTAGACGTCTCCTTTTTACAGATGAATGGATAAACAAAATGGTATACCCATACGATGAAATATTATTCATCCAAAAAAGGAATAAAGTTCTGATACATGCTACAACATGGATGAACCTTGAAAACATTATGCCAAGGGAAAAAAGGCAGGCACAAGATGACAAATACTGATGATTCCACTTATACATCTAGAATAGGCAAATTCATAGAGACAGAAAGTAGATTACAGGTTCAGGGGCTGGGGGGAGGGGGACAGGGGTGTTACTGCTTACTGGGTAGAGATTCTGTTGGGGTGATGAAAAAGTTTTTGGACGGTGGTGATGGTAGCACAATACTGTAAATGACATTAATGCCAAGGAGCTGTATACTTAAAATGGTTAAAAGGGCAAATTTTGTTATGTGTGTGAGTCTGTATAACTACAATAAATTTTTAAAACTAAAGAGAGACCTAACTTCCTCTAGGTGTTAAGAGTCTTAAGAAAAAAAGTCCCAGTTCCCTTGAATTCTTTTTTACTGAGGTTTGGGACTTTAGGTTCAGTATAAAGTGAACCCAGGGACAACAGCTAATATTGAAAGGGCAAAATTCAATCTCACCCTAGGAAGCACCCCTGCCAGACCCAGACCCTGTGAGCGGCCTAAGCACAATCACTGCAGCCAGGCACAAAACACACACTGCCTATAAGACACCAGCACCTGCTCACTGTATCATGTCAAGTACACCTCACTGTACGTATAATAAAGGCAGTCAGACAAACACTCTCATACTATGTTCTCCATGGGATGCAAAGGAAAAAAAAATTAGAGTACTCAAAGTTTTGAAGATATTTAGGGTAGAACAAGAAGGAAAGGGAGTGATGAGCATAAAGAATTCATGTGCTGAACACTATTGAAGCCTGCCTTCTTGTTAACGCCATTATCATCAGTTGCTGATCTTTTTCTTTAGTCTTCCTTCATCAAAACTCCATTCAGGGACATACAAATCAGGAGGAAATAAAAAATTGCTTTAAAATAAAGATTCCTTTTGCACATTGAAATTTTACTAAAGGCAGGGGAAAAGTAAGGGAAGAACATATTTGCTACCTCTGTCTCCAGCCCCACACACTCTCCACCCAAGGTGCTTTGCTTTAAATCAGGGATCAGCAAATTTTTTTTCTGTGCAGGGAGTTTTAGCAAATATTTTAGGCTTTGTGGGCCATTTAGTCTCTGTCATAACTATCCAATTGTGCTGTGGTAGCAAAAAAAAGTAGCCACACACAAAGCCTAAAGACGAATGGGCTGGCTGTGTACCAACAGAACTTTACATATGGACACTTAAATTTGAATTTCACATAATTTTTACATGTCACAAAGTACTACTCTTCTTTTGATTTTTTCCAACTATTTAAAAATGTAAAAACCCTCCTTAGCTCACAGGCTGTACAAAACCAGGCATCGGCCTGGATCTGACACACAAGCCTGGTTTGCTGGCCCCTGATTTAAATTACTGTTGCTAACTTTTAGG
>JAQZBX010062638.1:0-16850 GCA_029593785.1 Cabassous unicinctus
CTAGATATCAAAAAAGAAAATAACAAGACATTCTAAGAAACAGAAAGGTGTGGCCAAGCAAAGGAACAATCCAAGAATCCAAATGAGACACAAGAGTAAAGAAAATTGATCAATGATGTTTACCCAAATCTCCTTAATCAGTTCAAGAAGTTGAAGGAAAATATGACTAATGAAGTGAAGGATTTTAAGATGACACTTTGTGAGTATAAAGAACAATTTGAAAGCCTGTAAATTAAAAGTATAGAATTTATGGAAATGAGAGACCCAATAGATGAGATTAAAAATACAATAACAGCATAAATAGCAGAATTGATTTGGTTGAGGACAGAATTAGTGAATTAGATGACAGAACATCTGAACTGGAAAAGACAGAAGAACAGAAAAAGAAAAGAATGGAAAAATTAAATGGGGTTTCAGGGAATTGTATGATAGCATGAAACACACAAATATATACATTATAGAAATCCAAGAAGGAGAAGAGAATAGGAAAGGGACAGAAAGAATTTTTAAGGAAAGAATGACAGAAAATTTTCCAATGCATATGAAAGACATGGATATCAATATTCCAGAATTTAAGCAGAATAAGTTTGAATAGATTTACTCTGAGACATAAACTATTTAGAATGTTATATATTAGACATAAAGAGAGGTTTCTGAGAGAAGCAAGAGAAAGTCAATATATCATTTACATGGTAGCTTCAATAAGTCTAATTTCTGATGTCTCACCAGAAACCATGGAGGTCAGAAGACAGCATGTATAATATATTTAAGACACTGAAAGAAGAAACTGCCAGAGAAGGATTCTGTCTCCAGAAAAAATATCCTTCAAAAATGATTAAAGTCTTCACAGACAAATACAAGCTGAGTTTGTCACCAAGAGACAGGTCCTACAAAAGATACTGCAGGGTATGTTACAGTCTGAAAGGAAATGACAAGGATGAGGAGCTTGGAGAAGAGTGTAGTAATGAATACAATAAAAAGGAAAGCTGAAAGGTTAAGAAGACAGAAAGCAGTAAGATATGAAAACAGAAAGTCAAGGAATAAAATGGACACGGTAAGTAAGGTATGTACTGTAATAACATTGAATATTAATGTATTAAACTCCTCAATCAAAAAACATAGAATGACAGAATGGGAAAAAATTATGAGCCATCTATTTGTTGACTAAAACAGATTCATTTATTTTTAATTGTGTTTTTTATTTTAAGAGTTACTTGGTATTGAATAAGGACCTTATACATGGGAAGCAGGTGCTTGAAGCATTTCAATTAAAGGCCATGATTTCTGACAGAAAGCAGGCCACCTTGGTATGTATGGGACAGGCATCTCTAGTCTCAAGACACTAAGATAAGATCTGGTAGGAGCCTGATCGAGAAGCATTCTGTGCTTCTAGGAGTGTATTTATTATATGTCAGATAATGATTAGCAAGGTCTGTGACATGCAGGAATGTAAAGAGAACTGAACCATTAACCCAAAAGACTTGCTGAATTTAGTAACATGTAGCCAGTCATGTATCTATTGCCTTTGCACAGGTGCACACATATTTTCTTTGTTCTAAAACTAAATAAAAGCCATGATGTTTTATGCAGCAGCACTCTCCTCCCTTTGCATGAAGGATCCCTTGACCCTGGCTATCTCTTGTTTCTTTCTTATCTTTTCTCATCTGGGGCACCATTTCCACAGACCTAGTTCATGAACATCAACATTTGGTGCCCAAACAGGGGCCTGAAAATGCAATTTTTCTTTCAGTCAGTGCACAGCCGACCCAGGTTCTCTTGATGAGTGGTTGATTTAAAAAAGGTAAATTACACCCTTGGGATCATCAGTGAAATGTGGAATCAGCTGTGAAAATTTGACGAGTACTCTAGAGTGTTAAAAACTTTATTAAAAAGCACTGGTGTAACTATTAAATCCTTGGCTTTTGAGGAAATTTTTTCTTTCATACAGAAACATTGTTATTGGTTTCAGCCACAATGACAGGATATTTTAAATCTGAAACAATGGAAGTTAGTCATGAAAGCTTTAAAAAGGGCTTATCAAAAGAGAGAGATAATTCCCATATATGTATGGTCTTTGTGTAGTTTTATTTCTGTTGCTCTTGAACCATTACAATCAGATGAAAATGAAGATATTAAACAGGATACTCCTATTGCTGGACTGATAGCAGAATGAATTGATGTTGATTTTAATGAAAATATATATGAAAAAATTCATAAACAGCTAAAAACAGATAAGCTCATATCTAATAAAAGGGAAGAAAGGAAAAAGGGAGTTTATGGAACTTTTCCAGTGGTCATTATGCCATCTGCTCCAAAAGATTGCCAAGCCAAAACTAGTGTGAGAGCTCCATCTAGTAGCAATAATAGATCAATAACAATTCATGTGTGTCCGATATGCCAGAAAGGGTTACACTGGGCCAATGAATGCCATTCTAGATATCATAAGAATGGCAGTCTCATTAATAAGTCAGGAAACATATGGGGAAGAGACTTATATCAATGGGGAGCTTATTTGAATATTCCTCACATTTCTTTTTTTTTTTTTAACATTTATTTATTTATTTATTTATTTATCCCCCCCTTGCTGCTTGTGTTTGCTGTGTCCATTTGCTGTGTGTCTTCTCTGTGTCTGCTTATCTCCCCCTTGCTGTGAGGTCTTGCTGCATCAGCCCACCGTGCTGTGCGGGCTGGCCTGCCCTCACAAGGAGGCCTTGGGAAGCGAACCCGGGGCCTCCCATATGGTAAACGGGAGCTCTATTGATTGAGCCACACCCCCTTCCCTTCCTCACATTTCTGATACAGCTAAACATCTTATTACTCTGGCTCTTAAGCCTCTTCAAACAGAATCTAGTAAGCCCTACAAAAATGCAGAGGGAGGATTCTGTCCCTGATCAGCTTGAGGCCAATTTACATTTCTATGACAATGAATGTTCTGAAAGTGCCCATCCAGAGCCTACTACAGTGGCTACTGTTGCCATGGCTACTCAAGCTATTAATAGCCCTTCAGTTCCAGCTGTCCATGTTAACCCTTCAGTTCCAGCTGCAGATGTTGATGTGTCTAAAGAGACTTCCCTTAACCCACCATTTGCTCTGGCATTTAACCCTCAGTCAAGTTCCCTAAACCCATTTTTTGAGCCATCTTTAAATCCTCCTAAAGCATCTGTGAAAATTCCTTTACCACAGACCACACTCATGAAAAGCATACCACAAGCAATTAAAGCAGGTGATCCTAAAGCATTGCACCTTCTTTCAGGTCACAGAACCTGTTTTAACTGTGGAAAGGCTGGTCATTATCAAAAGGATTGCAAAAAGTAGCCCTCTCCAACAGCACCACCTGTTCAAAATTCACAATGGATTAATGTTAATTTTGCCCCCACAAATTCTCAGCAAACTTATGCTCAGCCACCTAAAGAAGTGCTGGTCTGGACTTTGCCACTACCAAAAAATTAATACTTGAGAAACAAAATAACATCTGTCTAACCAATTCAGGAGCAAAAGGGACTATTCCAAAAAATTTAATAAGATTAATATTAGAAAGATCTAGCATTAATTGCAGGGGCATTGCTATTCTGCCAAAAAGTTAACTAAAATAAGGAAAACTTTCCAGCAGCAACATTGTAAGCCTCCTACTGCCTACATAATGATAAGGCTGTGGGATGATAGAGGCTAATAAAATTAAACCACTGGAAAAGTAAGAAAACTTCGCAATACATTTTCCAAAAAAATTCTCAAAAGCAGTAAAATCAAAGATGTATGTTTCCATTGATGTGTTGTAACTTGTTTGTGTTTGTCTGTTTGTTCAGTGTTAATGCATATTTTGATATATCCAGATGGTAACATTAAATTGATAAATGAAAATTATTATAAGAGCTCTATTCAAATGGCCAAAATTAAATAAGCACTTATATTAATAACTAAATATGGGTATTAATTTAAAATACTAAAAATAGTTATAATCAAATTAAATCATTATTCTAACAAGTTTGTTTAATGTTGATGGTAATTGTATGTTGTCAGAAGTTTGTTTGGAAAGAGTTTCCAAAATCATTGTGGTAACTTAAGTATGGAAGGTTTATAGAATGTGCTTTTATTATTAAGGAAAAGAAAGCAATTTTATTCTAAGATAAAATGACTAGTTATTAAAACAAAGTTAAAGTTTTATTCTTTCTCAAAGTTTCTCAAGTCATTAATCTGTTTCAGTAAAAGTTTACGCAGAGTTTTTCTCCTGAATAATCAGTATGCAAAAAGGAATGTCTCTTTTATCAAAGTAGCTTCTTATACTTTAACCTTATCATTTCCTTGAAGAAACAAGTTTTATCACTTTTAAAAGAACATAATGTTTAAACCTGCTTTCTCAAAAAGTAGGTTTTTATTTCAAACTGTTAGGAATGACTTGGTCTGTTACCTAGAAAAAGATAAAAGACTAAAAATAGTTAAGTTCATGTGATCTACTATAAATTGAATGAAGTATTTAAAACTGTTGTACAATTAAAAGAAAATTTTTAACTTTATGACAATTAAAGTTGTATGAATAAAAAGTTCATATGAATACTTTAAAAGCATATAAAATTTCTTAAAATTTAACAATGTTTCAGTATATTAAATAAAAGTATAATGTTATTAATCATAATTTTAAAATATAATAATATGTGTCACAAAGACTACCTCTCTGCCTAAAAATAAAAAGGCAGACGCTTTAACTTAAGGTTTTCTGATTTACCCCACTTCTGCAAAACAAAACAAAACAAAACAAAACAAAAAACAGTCTATAACTACAAAAGGAAGGCAGCCATTAGGGGCTGCCAGGGGCTAGTGTATAACAGCAAATTATAGCAAATTAAAATAACACCATTGCAATGTGCAGCAGTGCCAAATATTACCAGTTTGTTACAAAAAATTAATCTTCTTAAACAAGTCTAGACAGCCCATATTCCCCTTTCTGTAAAATAGCCAACAATAAATTAAGTTTATAGTCAACATTGTAAGCTATGGCCCCAATTCTAATTATAATGTTAACAACAAAACCAACACAGGTATTAAAATTACAAATTAATTACCATAGCCCAAATAGGAAAAAATAATTTGTTTTTACCTATGCCTCAAACTATACAAAATAAAAAAATTAAGGTCATTCTAATCATGCTACAAAGAATCTTAAATGCATAAAAAATAAAAGCTTACTCAATGGATGTCTACTGGTTAAAAGCCTTATTACTTTTTGTTGTTATATAATCTACTGTAGCTATGAATTATGCATAGCATACTTAAATACTAATCAAAACTTTAATGCACTACATTGCATACTTTAGTAATTTAATAACTTGTATGTTACACATAAATGTATTTTATTATATGTATATGTTAATCTTAACATTTTTCATATTTCAGGAAAAATAATCAAAGCTAAAATAGCAAGCACATCAAGGATGTTTTGTAACAAATTAAAAAAGATAAAGTACATTTCAAAAGGTGTTGTATTCCTCCCTGGAGGAGTTGGCCACTCTCCCAGGGACTGATACATAAACCTTAAAATATACTGCCCTAGGATTGTTATGTTCCTTCCTGGGGAGGCTGGCCCCTTCCTCAGGAATTAGTAAATACTCACAAGTTGGCATCTATAGTATCAAATTCATTAATCCTAAACACAGTCAACCAAAACTCTGGTATCAGTTGCTAATTTCAACACTTCCCAGCTAAAAGCTAAATATTAGTAAGTGTTTGTGTACATATATATATATAACTGCTCTTTTTATCTGTCATTCTGTAACTTTGTTCAATATTAGCTTACTCTTTTAATTAATTATGTTATTCATGTTTCTCACTCTAATTGTCAGTATAAGCTTATTAAACTAAATATACATATTGACATTTATCTTGTATCTAGCCAGGACTCTAGCCAACAATAAGCCAAGTATATCAGTGTGTCCTCTGGTTTGGTAAGCATGTGAATGTATGTATACTTATTATAAAAGATTGGAATATAACAGTTAAACCCCTGTTTATAAACAATCCTTCACTTATTTTATATTCTTTCAATTATTAACAAAAATACAGTAAATATCAATGAAAGGTCCTGCCACAAGAAATGTTCAATACACCCACCATATGTCAATATTATGTCTTTAAGGCTTTATGCCTAACTCATTCTGCCTTACTAAAAGCATGAATTTACCCTCACTGAAGCCCCCACAAAAATACTTTTAACAGAACTCCATGAACATCTCCAATATTCTCTTAACCAAGCAAATAACCCCAAAGATCAAGCTATTGTTGGGGAAAAAAAAGCATTCACTTACTAAAATTAATGTTGCAAAAACAAAAAGGGGGAGATGGAGGAGAATCTGCTAAAGACAAACTATCTAAAGCATTGCTTACCTTAAATTTTCTTAATAGACAACAAATTTCTAATACCACAGCAGCAGTAAGACAATGGGAGGTTTATAAAAAGAATAAACATGAAAAATGCAGATACCCAACATATTGGAAAAGTGAAACAACCAATAAATGAGAAAAAGGAGAGGTAAATATTCGGGGCCAAGGTTTTGCTCTTATCATTACAGAAACAGGAGAACAGCAGTGGATCCCCTCCAGAAGAATCAAGCCTAGAGTTGAAGATGCTGCCAAAACTTAAACTGTGGATATGGTGGTTTCACATTGGATTAATAATAGGTAAAGTATTAAGTCAAGGTAAGATACCATATCATAATTACACTTATTGGGCATACATTACCAACTCACCTTTTTTAGAGCTGTTAACTTAGGCCAATGAGTCTTACCCAATTTATCCTAAACAATCTCACCATTTTCTGGGGCCTATAGACTTATGGCTACCCTTAAAGCTAAAAGAAGGGAAATTTATAGAAAATTTAACTTTACCTTTTATAGACCACCCTCTTTGTATTGGACCTGGATCCGCATGCATGCAACCTCAAAATCACAGTGTAGTTTTAACAGAGAAAAATCATACTCGAATTTATATTCTCATTTTCCCTTCCTTACCATATAAATCAGAAAATATGGTAAATCATACATGTCCCTCTCAAAACAGATTACTAAATGACAAATGGCATGTATGTCATGGTTTTACAGAGGCTGTGTTGTTTAATGATTCCTATGGAATTGTAAAGGATCAGGCCCTTATAAAAATTCCAAAGCCTGTTAAAAGCACAACCATATCTTGGTTCATTAACAATTCAACCATAATCACTAATGACAGTAATCCTTATTTCTGGAATTTTTGTAATATGTTATTTACTAACAGCTCAATAAATTGGAAAAATCAGGGAAGATTTATCCCACAACCATGGGACAACTAAACTTAACAAAACTCAAAATTATTTGTGGAAATTATTTTTGGGAACTGGCCCAAGTTTTGAATGGCAAGGCAATAATACTCATATTACCAGCTTAAAAAGAAAATCAACTCAATTTCTTACAGTATGTGTACGAGATCTTATAGTTTTTTTCATTGGAAAAGTAACTTTTGGTGAAAGGAATTTTAGCTGCTCCAATCGCTCTTTATTTACATGTCTTAAGAATTCATATTTGCAGGAAAATCAAACTCTTTTTATAGAAAGAAGAAGAAAAGGACTATGGTTACTGGTTTGGTTGACCAGACATTGGCAACAATTTCCAGAATCCCAGTTGCTGTGGCACTTCCTCAACCATTATTTAAAAAGAACTAAAAGATTGATTGGACTTTTAATAGCAGTGTTTTGGGGCTGATTGGCATCATAACTGCTGCAGCCATCACTGGCACAGCCCGGCATCAAGGAGTCCAGACTCAACAATATGTTAAGGACTGGCATAAAAATGCAAGTGAGATGTAGCATAGCCAGTCTCTCATTGATATGGAATTGAGTAATCATATGAATGACCTTAAAACAACTATTATACATCTGGGTAATCAAATCTATAATTTAAACTTGTTAAGAGCTCTTAAATGTGATTCTTTTTGTATTACTTCTTTGCCTTATAATAATAGTGAGCATGATTGGGAAGAAGTAAAAAATCATTTAATTGTATATAAGCATAATATTTCTTTAGATATTTTAGAATTGCAAAAGAAAGTATAGAGCATGTCTCAAAATGAATTGAAAGGAACCCCTGGTGCAGAATTTTGGAATGAGTTGTCTGAAAATGTAAATACTGTCAATCCATTTCACTGGTGGAAACAAAAAACAGTTCAAATATCATTTTGGGTTGCATTAGGAATTATTGTTATATGCATTTTAATTCCTTGTATATTCAAGGGTAGAGTAATAACATATATTCATAGAAAAAATGATAAATTAGATCAGATCATTGCATTTATGTTAAGAAATTTAGCCATGAAAAACTAATTTTACATTGTTTGTGGTAGAAAGTAGTATATTAATAACCCCATGATTTTACTAGTAATTATCTACATAAAAGCATACACTTAAGGAACTTGAAGAGGTATAAAATATAAATGAAATTACCTTCTGTGTAAGAGCTGAAAACCTTGACTGGTAGACAATAATGGATAAGATTCTCAGAGGAGGACAACCTAAGACAGGTACAGTCACAAGAGCTTATGGAAGAAGATGAGTGTGACAGGAGGTCACCTTTTATCATCTTATATAATTGTTCCTATGATCTTCACTTGAAAAATTATTTAATAAAGAAGGAGGAAATGAAGGAGTTCAATTAAAGGGCATGACTACTGACAGAAAGCAGGCAGCCTTGGTATGTATGGAACAGGCATCTCTATTCTCAAGACATTAAGATAAGATCTGGTAGGAGCCTGGAGTAGAAGCATTCTGTGCTTCTAGGAGTGTATTTAGTTTATGTCAGATAATGATTAACAAGGTCTGTTATGTGCGGGAATGTAAAGAGCAGTGAACCATTAACCCTAAAGGCTTGCTGAATTTAGTAACATGTAGCTCATCACATATCTATTGCCTTTGCACATGCACACATGTATTTTCATTGTTCTAAAGCTAAATAAAAGTCACAATGTTTTCTGCAGTGTCATTCTCCTCCCGTTGGATCAAGGGTTCCCTGGCCCCAGCTATCTCTTGTTTCTTTCTCATCTTTTCTCATCCATGGCACTATTTTCATGGACCTAGTTCCTGAACATCAACATTTGCTCAACCAATGAGCTTCACACACTCCCCAAGAGACTCACTTTATATTTTAATTTTATTTTTTATGCATTAAAAAATTTTAAAGATACTTACATAACATAAATTTTACATATAAATATAGTGGCTTCCATACCCCTCCCACACTTTCCCGCATTAATATCTTTCATTAGTGTGGTACATTTGTTACAATTGATGGACACATATTGGAGTACTGCCATTAAGTATGGATTATAGTTTACATTATGTTACACTCTTTCACACACAACTTTGTAAGTTATGACAACCTATATAATGACCTTATCTGTCATTGCAACATCATTCAGGACAATTCCGATGTACAGAAAATGTCACCATATTACACCTATATTTCCTTCTCCTTCATCTCAGAACCTCTGGTGGCCACTGCCTCCACATCAATGATAAAAGTTGTCCATTGCTAGAATCACAATAAGTCTGTAGTAGAATAACAGTGTCTACTCTAGTCTATCTTTCACTCCCCATTCCTGAGGATTCTAGGATGGTGATGCTCACTCTAACTCTAATGGAGAGGGAGCTTAGACCCCATGGGGCAGAGGGATGGTACTATCATGTTTGTAGTTGCAGACACTCTCTCTTCCTTGGGTTGTTTGTTCATCACCATCATCTTGTTAGTTGTCTTGGGTGAGTCCAGTTAATTTAAGAGTAGATGTTGCAACTCTGTTGAGATTCAGGGCCCAACTGGCACATGAACAGTCCAAAGATTTATGTCTTTGGTACATAAGCCTATCAACTCTAGTACTAATTATAGGTTCAGTAGAATGGACAGAAGAGCCTTGCATAGGGAGACTACAACTGAGTGCAACTCTGTCAGACTAGGGAGCATAAATGTCAAAGTAGGAACCACTGACAGGGTGCCAAACACCTGAGATGTCTGCCTGCCTATAGTGTCTAGATGTCTACTGAGCCTTCAGGAGCCCCAATATTTGAGGCAATATTTACTGTGGCAGTCAATGAGATCCTGCTGAAACATGCATAAGTGTAACATCTGGAATGATGTCCTGACTCAGTTTGAAGTCTCTTAGCCATAAAAACTCATTGTATTACACTTCCCCCTTTTGTGAAAGATATTTTTCCAGTTGCATTGCTAGTTGGCACTTGGTAAAAATTCCTTTGTGCCAGGGAGGCTCATCACAGGGAGTCATGTCCCACACTGGTAGGAAGGTAATGCCTTTATATGTTGAGTTTCACTTAGAGAGAGGCCACATTTGAGCAACAAGGGGCTCTCAGGAGGTGTAGCCATTTGGAAGTTTGATGTAATTATGAATTTCAAAAATTGATATTAAATCATGCTTGTAAACTGATCTGTTAATCTGGGCATGATTAAGTTATGATTAGGGCATTGAATGGGCCATGTCAGTAGGGTGTTGAGCCCCACCCCTTGATGGGTGGGGGTATCTAATATAAAAGGCAACACAAAGAATAGAGGGAGTGGTTTCTGAGAAGAAGTATAGATGTTGGAGTTTTGATTTTGTTGATTTGATGTTGGAGAGAAGGCCCCAGGAGAAGAGAAGTGAGCCATTCACCTGATAGTCTACAGCTGACCTTGTGGTGGAAACAGAGGAGCTAAGCTCAGAGAGAAATGGAGCCCCAGGAAGAGAGGAACCCAAGAAGCTTGAACCATGGCAAATGTCAGCAGTTGTCTTGCTCCAACATGTGGCAATAGACTTTGGAGAGGGAATAAACTTATGCTTTATGTCCTGGTAACTGTGGACTTCTACCCCAAATAAATAGCCTTTATAAAGACCAACCCATTTCTGGTATTTCACAGTAGCACCCCTTTGGTTGACTATTACAGGAGGTAACTCTTAGGCAACATATAATACTAGCCTAAGTTTCAATTTCAAAACAAAAGGTTCATACATACAGTCATCAATAGCAAGGGCCTAACAATGTTCCACCCTCTTTTGCTAGTGTCTGCCCATGTTCTTGGATGATACTTGTTGTCCCATTAGAGAATGTGGCAGAGCTCCCAAGGATGGGAATTCCATATTCTTTTGGTTATTTTGTGGATCTTCACCTATTGTGACAATGCCCCATGAGCACTTGAACCCATTCATGACGGTTATTTATGCCCCAGGTGAACCTCCTCCTATGTATCTCCCATCCATGGCACCCTGCACCAATTATCCTCCCCTGCCAGAGTTGTAACACTTCTGTTATCAAAAGTTCTTCAAAAATGTAGCTAACAAAATAACAAAGTAAAATTAATAAGAAAATGAAATAATAATGATAGTTTTAAAAAATAACAATTAAAATACAAACATTAAAAATTTTGAAATAAAAATATTAAAAACTTTTTAAAAATTGACATTATGTCTCTCATCACTATAACATCTGTTGTATTGTATGTACAGTGACTTTTTCTTCTGTGTATTCCCACAGTGTCCTATTTTTTTATTTTAACTTCAAAGAAACTTTAGGTTACAGAAAATTCATGTGTAGAATATAGGGGATTCACATACATCCAACTGCCTCCCCCTTTTCTCCTTTCCCTTATTAATAACATTTTACATGTGGATAGTACATTTTATAAAGTTGATGTACAAAAATTGAAGCATTGCTACTAACCATGGTCAACATTATGATTTACATTTTGGACCATATACTTAATATAAATTTTGATGAAATTTAACATGGCTTGTATTCATCATTACAAGATAATGTCAAACAATTCCAATGTCCCCAAAATACACCACGTTCCATCAATTCTATTCCTCCCAGCACCTCTCCTCAGGACCCACAGCAACCACAAAGCTTCAATCCATAAAAAACAAGATCCATAGTTACTTGCAATGAAATTGTGGGCTTGATATACTGGTCTGTCCTTCTCTATTAGGCACAGCCTATGTTCTCAAGAGACTTCCACCCCTCTCTTTGAGAAGTTAGCAGGACTCCCTAGGATTGAAATCCAACAAATTCCTGTTCATTGTGTAGGTATCCGCCCAGTGATACAACACAATATGACAAGATGAACACACACACACTACCTAGAAGTCTGCCCCATGTGTGCCCTCTCCTGCATGCCCCCACATCCAACTCTCTAAATGAGTACCCAACCACTGCAATTTTTGCCAAAAGAACATTCCCAAAGTTGTAGTTTTAACCACATACCTGCAAATCCCCAGGGTTCACCTATTCCCTTCCTCTATGCTCTGCAACATTTCCATGGACAGTCCAAACTACCCCCCAGCCTACCCCTTCACAGACCAGTTCTATCCTACCCAACAGCATCACTGAACCACTGTCATGCCCATCCACTGCACAACCTCCTCCTTCTGCTTTATCATAGATTTTTCACAAATGAGCATTTGCTCACAACCTTCTATTTCGTTTCTGTCCCCTGTAAACCTGTCTTCCAGACTCTAGCTCTGTGAACTTTGCTTAATTCATATCTGTGAATTCATGTAATATATGTCCTTTAGTGCTTGGCTTGCTTCACTAAACATAAGGTCTTCAAAATTCATCCACGTTATCCTGTGTGTTCATACTCATTCCTTCTTACAGCTGAGTAATATTTCATTTTACGTATATAGCAAAGTTTACTTATTCATTATTCTGTTGATGGACATTTGTGTTGTTTCCAACTTTTGGCAATAGTGAATAATGCCATTATAAACATTGGGTTGTGTATATCTGTTTGTGTCCCTGCTTTCAATTCTTCTGGTTATATATCCAGAAGTAGGAATGCTAGATGATATGGTGGTTCTAGGGTTTGATTCCTGAAGAACCATCAAACTTTCCTCCACATTGGCTGCATCATTCTATATTCCCCCCAGCAGTGGATGAGGGTTCCCATTCCTCTGCATCCTTTCCAACACTTGTAGTTCTCTGGCTTTTTAATAGCCACCAGTCTAATGGGAGTACGCTGATATGTCATTGTAGTTTTGATCTACGTTTCCCTAATAGCCAGTGATGTTAGGCATCTTTTCATGTGCTACTTAATGATTTGTATTTCTTCTTTGGAGAATTTTCTATTCAAATCAGTTGCCCATTTATTAATAGATTGTTTTATTTTTGAGATGTAGGATTTTTCTTTATATATGTTGGATATAAGGTCCATATTGGATAGATGGGTACATAATATTTTCTCCCATTCAGTAAGCTGGCTTTTCACTTTCTTGATAAAGTCCTTTGAGGTAGAAAAGTTTTTAATTTTGAGGTGGTCTCATATATCTATTTTTTCTTTTTTTGCTCATGCTTTGATTATAAAATTCATGAAATCATTTCCTAACAGCAGATCTTATAGATGCTTTCCTACATTATCTTGCAAGGTCTTTATGGTCTTGGTTCTTATATTTAGTTCTTTGATCTAGATTGAGTTAATTTTTATATAAGGTATGAGATAGCATTCCTGTCTCATTCTATTGGACATGGACAGCCAGTTCTTCTTGCACCACTTGCTGAAGAGGCCATTTTCTCCCAGTTGATTAAGCTTAGTGGTCTGGTTGAGTATCAATTGACTGTTTATGTGAAGATCTATACCAAAATTCTCAATTCAGTCCCGTTGTTCAGTATGTCTATCCTTCTGCCAATACCATGTATATATAAGTTGTATATAGTCTGATCTTAGTATAGCAACTCACACCCTTTTTTGGCTATTGTTTGCATGTAAATTGTTTTCTAACCATTCACATGCAGCTTCCTTGTGTTCCTGGGTCTATGGTAAGTATCTTGTAGACAGCATATAAATGAGTCATATTTCCTTATCCATTCTGCCATTCTGTGTCTCTTGGTTGGAGAGTTTAATCCATTAGTGTTCAATATTATTACTTACATTAGCCAAATTTTCTTTAGATTTGTGTATGCCATTTGTTGTTTTTAATTATCTTTTTATCTTTTTAGTTATTCTTACCAAAAATTTTCTTTCTTACACTCTCCTCCAACTCTCTCTTCCTTGTTTTTTTCCTTTCAACCTGAAGAACTCCCTTTAGTATTTCTTGAAGGGCAGGTTTTTTGACAACTCTTTTAATTTCTTTTTATCTGTGAATATTTGGAACTCTGCCTTATATTTGAATGCCAGCTTTGCTGGATACAGAATTATTGTCTGACAGATTTTTCTATTAGCACCTTAAATATTTCATGCCACTGCCTTCTTTTTTTATTTTTATTTTTTTATTTTATTGTTATTATTTTTTATTGTGAGTAAAAATCAAATTTTTCACAATACAAACCAATATTTCTAAAATGATATATAAATATATATGCATATATGTGCATTTGCTGACATAAATGTTACTTTATATATATTTATATATTTAAAGGTGCTTAGATTACCTAAATGTTACACAGAAATTACAGGGATTCCCATGCTCCCTATCTCTCACACCTCACATAACATCCCACATAAACATCTTTCATTAGTGCATGCCACTGCCTTCTTACCCCATGGTTTCAGATGAGAAAGCAGCTCTTAATCTTATTGAGCTTCCATTTCATGCGATGGATGTCTTTTCACTTGTTGCTTTCAATATTCTCTCTTCATCTTGAACATTGGGAAATTTGATAAGTATATGTCTTGTGGGCAGGCCTTTTAGGATTTATACTGTTGTGGTGTGCACTCCACTTCCTGGACATCAACACATATGTCACTCAGAAGATTTGGGAAATTTTCAGCCATTATTTCCTCCAAAACTCCCTCTGCCCCCTTTCCCTTTTCTTCTCCCTCTGGGATGCCTATAATGCATATGATTGTGCATTTTGTGTTGTCATTCACATTCCTAAGTCCCTGGTGAATTTTTTCCATCTTTTTTCTATCTGTTCTACTATCTGTCTGATTTCAGATGTACTGTATTCCACATTACTGATCACCAGATGAAATAAAAATAATAAATATGTATGCACCTAACTTAGGTGCCCTAAAATACTTGAGGCAAACACTGGCAAAACTGAAAGGAGGAATGGATGTTTCTATAGTAAAGGTTGGACACTTCAACACACTACTCTCAGCATTGGATAGAACACCTGGTCAGAGGATAAATAAGGAAACAGAGAGTTTGAATAATATGATAAATGAAATAGACCAAACATACATTTACAGAAGATAATACCCCAAATCAACATGATATACATTCTTCTTGAGTTCTCATTGAACTTTCTCCAGGGTAGAACTTTTGTGTGGACATAAATCAGATCTCAATAAATTTTAAAAGATTGAATTTAAAGAAAGCACTCTTATCAAAATGGTATTAAGTTGGAAATTAGTAACAGGTAGAAAAAGGGAAAATTCATAAATATATGTACATTAAACAATACACTCTTAAATAATCAGTGATTCAATACACTCTTAAATGATTCAAAGAATAAATTGTAAGCAAAATCAGTAAATATCTCAAAATGAACGAAAACAAACAACATATAAAAACTTATGGCCCCAGAGCAGATATAGCTCAAGTGGTTGAGCATCTGCTTCTAATGTATGAGGTCCTTGGTTCAAGGATTCCCTGTACCTACTAAAAAATTCATGGCAGTGCTAAGAATGACATTTTTAACCTTCAGTGCTTACTTTAAAAAAGAAGAGCTAAAAACAAAGAGCTAACTGCACATCTGGAGGAAGTAGAAAAAAAAGCTGCAAACCACCCCAAAAGCAAGCAGAAGAAATGAAGCAATAAAGATTAGAGCAGAAGTAAATAAAATGGGTAATAAAAATAGACAAAAGAGAAAATCAACAGAATTAAAAGCTAGTTCTTAAGACAACCAGCAAGATGACGGCACAGTAAAAAGCTCCTAGAATCACCTCATGCTATGGGGAAGTTTGTGATCACCCAAAGCTATCTAGAGTACTGGTTAGGGGGCTCCATGAGACCAGAAGTGCACCCTGCAATACCCTTGAAAGAATCGAAGGAGGAGCCTGCCCATCTGCAGAGAAGATTCATTAGTTGAGCACTCCACGCCACGGAGGTCAGTGTCCATCCTCCACTAGAGGCACAAGCTGCCTTGGGAGCTGTTCTGCAGCTGCAATTGAAGCTCCACTTCCCAAAAATGGGGGAGGAAAAGATGGTTGGACACCAACTTCATCTACTGATTAGTAAATTTGACGGGCTAAAGTATAATCCTAAGAACAGCTAAAGTTTGAACCTGTGAAAGACAGAAAGAGAACAGAAGCCACCATCTTAACTCTGTGCTTGACACAAGGGGATGTGGGATTGTCTGAAAATCATAGCTCTGTAGAGACTAGCTTCTTTCCATATAGATCAGATTGCTACTCTAGCCTAAACCCCAGACCCACCTTGGCCAGGAAGGAAGCTGGGAGAAGCTGCACCAGCTTATGTGAGAAATTACAGGCCATGACACAGAGTGAAAGATAGGCTAACCAGGAAGTAAGAGAGAAGGGTTGGCTGTGAGCCATCACCCATATGGACATTATCTATGGTAAATTGAAAGAGTATATTTACATAATGAAGGATAGGACAGGTGGGTAGAGATTTTACTAGTGGTACAAGATTAACAGGTGGGTAGATCAGGAAGGTCAGGTTAGAATAACCAGGACATGTAAAAATGAATTGTGACATCCCATGAGCCAAGACAGGGAAGAGTCATATGCCCCAGGGCACGGGGAGGAAGGAACAGAAAAGATCAAATGGGCTATGTAATGGTCATGGGAAATACTCTTCATCACCTTACATTAATGGACACAGGACATGGTAAATATCATCAAAAATTATTAAACTGTACAGTCCAAATTGTAAACTATACTGTAAACCA